>CANXYI012165608.1:0-11792 GCA_948208565.1 Hura crepitans | reverse complement strand
TATATATATATATATATATGCTAGCTTGGTAATGTTTACAATGTATGTATGATAAGTGATGAAAAGATGCATGTAATGGATATGAACCTCATAGTGGCTGAGAGGTATGGGTTCTATGGGGAGGCATGGTAAGTATGGCATGTGGTGATGCTTAATGTACATGGTTGATATGAGATTGTGTGCATGTGATGCATGGTATAGAATTGGCATGAATTTAGTTAATGTTCATACTTGAAATGGCATGAAATGTAATCAAGAAATGGCATGAAAATGACTTGAAAATGACTTTAAACTTGGCTAAGAAAAGACTTAAAAAGAGCTTGTACTTATCCCTTTAGGGGCTATAAACCTAGACTAAATAATGTACCATAATGTGTGCCTTTGATGGCTATATCTTATAATTGAATGTAATGGCTTTTGAGCCTATATTTTTGCATTGTAAATTCCCTATGATTGTATGGCTTAGGGCCTATAAACTTGATGTGAATAGGGTTGAAAACTACTTAGAAAAAGACTGAGAAATGAACCTAGAAAACCTATTTGAACTTGCCGCAATGACCTATAACTATCTAGTTAACCATTACCTGAACCAATAATACCATTGGACAATAAATGACATATAATTTTGAAATATTTATGAAATAAAGTCTTCCATAATATACCATAATTATTGGTAACTACACTCCTTAGAAATACATCAGAGAATTTAGTCGATACAGCCTATTTGTGGCCATACCAAACCGGGCCAAATTGCAATAGTGCCATGAAATTTATAATTATCTGTCTTTGATTTAATAATATTATAAAAAGTTAATTAGTAAAGAAATAGACATAAATTAAGGTTAAATGGCCCATTATTTAGACACCTACTAGATGGGTTGACTAGTTAATTTAGGGATTTTTAGCAGCTACTACACTGCCTATTTTTCAGATAGGACCAGTACAACAGTGAAGGTTCCCCTTGAAGCCACTATACTAGTCTATTAGATAGACAATGTCCTACCCTTATCTCCTATTATTGGTATTAAATTTTGCTAGTTTAGCGGTATAGGTCTCGGAGGGCCACTACACTGGTCTGGTAGATAGACCAATTTACTAGGCACATATAGTCACCCTATTACAGTTCTTTATAATAATGCCAATAAAGTAGTGAAGGTCCTAATGGGGCATTGTACTAGTCTATTGGACAAACCAGTCTGTTAAGCAAACCACACCTCATTATTACACCTTAGGTGCTATAACTAATTAGGCTGGTGCAGCAGTCAGGGTCCAAAATGTGGACCACTGCATTATTTTTATTCCCTTTAGATCTAGTGTCTATCAATATTGTCTTTCTAGATGGGCTAGCTAAAATAAATTAAATAAGAACAATATAAGTTACTAGCGACATTGAAATATAATATAGAGGCATTTTGGTAATTTACATGGACAATATTTATTGGCTTAATAATTAAAAACCATGCATGTAATTGTTAATCATGATATTAAAACTATAATTTACATGAGTTAAAATGATTAATTGGATAATTACTAACACGGACACCATAGGGACAATTTGGTAATTTTGCATGTTAGTGATCTAAGTTGTACCCAAAATTGGAATAGATAAGTATATGTGTATGTATGCATGAATAAGCTACTGGACATATTTTAAATGCTTGAATTCACCACTGAGTATATTATATTCTCAACATACCTATTTTAGTGCGCAAGTAACCAGAACAAGGATGTAGCCTTGTAAAGCATGCAGTGAAGTTCAGAGGTTATTCATTAGAAGGTTGTTAATGTACATTTTGTATAGTTTTGCACTATATGTACTTAGGTGGGAATGGGTGCTATGTATACAAGGGACACATGATGTAATTATTTAAGTTCAGTCTATGTTGTAATGAACTAATTATTAATCCTTGTATGAATTTATGGTTAGTGTTGATGTTTTACGACCCTAAGGCTCTACTTTGTGTTTTTCTTAACTGTGGCCTGAGGCTTGAGTTGCTGTTGATAGATTAGTGATGTTAGGTTGATATTTAGGGGACTAGAAGGGTCAAAGAGATGTGAGAATCCATTATAGAATTATTTCATAGGTTAAAATTTTTGGGATAGTGATTTGAGCAGTCGTTATGCTGTCGGATTGTAGGAAAATCTAACTGACTTAAAATTTCCCCATTAGAATTATTTCATATGAACCTAAATGAACTATAGGAATAGAAAGAACTAAATTTGGAGTCAAATAGAATTAAATAGCATAGAATAAGTAAAAGTTAAACAAATGATTATAGGAGAAATTTAAGGATGGGTGAGCTAGTGTACCGCTTATTGGGTTTCTTCGAGAATCTACTAAGGGGTGTCACATATAGGTTGATTAAATTATATAATTTATTCCTTTCTCTTCTTGGTTAATTAACTCATTTAATCTTTTATTCTTTTACACATCTATATATTATATTTTTCTTATATTTAGACTTAGTCAAACCAGTAATTATGTCTATGATTCTCTTTAATCATCCCTACTTTAGGTTAATTAACTCTTACCAATTTATTTACACATTTATTCATTATATTAACACTTTTATATTTTTGAATATTCCATGATTCTAAACCATAAGCATTTATTTAACTTCATTTTTATTCTCCTACATGTTTACATTTGTAAATTTTTACATTATATCATTAATTAACCATAATATATCTTTAAACACCTAATGTGTATTTTTTGGCCACAATATATATTTCACCATACTTGTTAAGTTTTATCCTTTTAACCATTTTAGTATATTTCCTTTACATCCTAGTTATGTGTAATAACATTAATTCTACTTTAATTATTAATACAATCTACTTACATACTACATTTAGCACATAAAAATTCCAAAAATATGCAAGATAATGCTAAAAGCCACCAAAATATTATTACAAATAATGCTTTAACATATAATTCCATAAATCTAAGTTTTGTCTCAAATAACCTTAAAAAAATTACCTAGTTTGGAATTAACTTACCTATTTTAGAGTGACCATAAACATCCTTCTTTCATCTCTTTCCAACTAAAAGAGGGGTTAAGGTGTTAGGCTAAAACAATGACTTTTCTTATGTATTATTTAGTGATTATTTGGTAAAATAAAGGTGTAAAAATGGTGGAGCAAAGGAAAAATGAATTTTAGTCATGGAGAGGGTAAGAGAGACATGTATGGGCTATAAATAAATGAATATTTAATTAATATTTATGTATTTATATGGAAAATGGAATGTTCAGATTAAAAATCAACATTTACACATAGATGGCTAAGATTTTTGTATGTGTATTATCCTTAAAAATATCATTTAATCATTTCCACCTCATTTATCCCTTGTTTCCACTTGGATAGCCAAGAATTATTATGACAATATTTAATCCAATGATGAAAAATGCTTTCTACATAACCATTTTTCCATAAATATACATATTTAATTGAATTTATTTCCTTAATTATTTTTCTAATAGCTCTAATGTTTTAGAAAATTACAACACCATGATTTTTGGATTCCTTGGAATTTTTTACCATCAGAATATTCCACTTTTGAAATTTTTTTATGTATGTTTTTGAATTTTTCAATTTAGATTTGAATGGTTTAATATTCACATTACACCGTAAATCCATGTTTTATTTTTAATTTTTAACCCTTATATGAACTCAAATTGTCCTCTAATTTCACCACAATGCATATTATAATTAATACTAATTTTTAATCAGGTTAACTCCATTTGGCTCGAGAACATTATTCTTGGCCTGATAATCACTATTCATTAAGACCCATTTTCAAACCTCATTTTTGTCACACTTTCACATCATTACCATGCCATATGTCACTTCCTCATTACTCCCATGTTTCCCTCTCCTTCTTTTGACTATGAATGGTCTATTTCCCATTTTGCCTTTAGCTTTTAACATAATTACCATTTTGCCCTTTAGTCAATTTTTGCTCTATTATTCATGCCAACCGACTCTACTCGATCCATACTTTTATTCACTCTGCACTTTTTTATTTAATTCCCATTTTGAACTTATGGAAAATCAAACTAAAAGTCGGGCATGACACAACCAAACCCAAGAAACTTCTAATCTTAGTTGTGTTCTTAGATGGCTTCCATTCTATAATCACTTCTATCTTGCTTAGGTCAACCCCGATACTACATACAGAAGCAATGTCTGCTATGAAAGACACTTGATTAAGCCAAAACTTGCACTTGCTAAGCTTGACATATAGCTTCTCATATCTCAACATCTGCAGAGCAATCCTAAGATATTGCTCATGATCCTCTCTATTTTTGGAATATACCAGAATGTCATCAATAAACACAACAACGAACTAACCAAATTAAGGTCTGAAGATTCTATTCATTAAGCATAAATGGCATTACAAAGAACTTATAGTGCCTATAAATGGTTTTGAATATTGTCTTAGGAACATTTGCTTCTATAAACCTCAACTGATAATACCCTAATTATAGGTCAATCTTAGAGAAAAAACATGCCCCTCTAAGTTGGTTAAATAGATCATCGATGCAATGAAAGGTTACTTGTTCTTGATAGTCACTTTATTTAGCTTTCTGTAGTTCATGCAGAATCTTAAGGAACCATCATTCTTTTTCACAAATAAAATCGGTGCACCCCATGGTGATACAATTATTCTTATAAACCTTTTATCAAGTAGTTCTAGTAACTGTATCTTTTATTCCTTTAGCTTTATAAGAGCCATTCTATATAGAGTTATGGATACTAGTGCAATTCAAGGTAAGACTTCTATTCCAAACTCAAGCACTTTTGCTGGTCAAAAGCTTGCCAACTCATTTGGAAACACATATGCAAACTCTGACACTACTTGTATTTATCTCACTTCTAGTTCACACTTTCTAATATCATATACATGTGCTAAATAGGCCACACAACCCTTTTCTCATTATCTTTATAACAGTCACTTCTAATATAACATTAGACAAAAAGTCCACTCTTTCATCCATAACTATGACTTTTAACCCATCTGATGTATAGAGAGAAATCCTCTTCATCCTACAATCTATTAATGTATAGTGCTTGGACAATTAATCCATGCCAAGATTACATCAAACTCATTGAATGTTAGCTTGATGAGGTCAATCAAAAAAATATGTCCTTGAACCATCAAAGGACATTGCTTATATACTTTATTGACTATGACATGTTGGCTTATAGGATTGCTAACCATAATCTCTATATCAAACAACTCTGACTCTAAACCATAGTTCTATGCTCATGTTATGCATATATATGAATATGTAGAACCCAGATCTATCAAAGCCAAAGTAAGTAGATCAAGGAGAAAGAATATACTCATAATAACCTCAAGAAAATCTAATTTTTCACATGCCCTGATGTCATACTATCAATTAGAAGCTCTAGGCTAGAATCTCTCTACTGTCTCTAATTTAGGTCTTTAGTTGTCCACTAATCTAACTCCTTTATCTCCCCTATCCCTTTTCTGACCTTTAGCATCAGCTAGTGATGAAGCTTGAAATTGAGTAGAGGTTGCTAATTTCTTTAAGAAGTCCTTAAAAAAATGACCCTTAAAGTTATATCTATAACAAGCCTAGGTATGGTAGTCCAACGAGTGCCCCTATCCCTCTCAATGCAATGCTAACACGTGACTGTGGGTACACCCCTAGCTGAAGGTACTAGTGCAATAGATGTAGGTGCCTTATATATGGCCTTAGCTTGAGAACCTTGTCTAGTCTTATGTGACTAACCTTGTCCCTAATGCCTGTTATTACTTAGACTAATCTCCCTTAAACGTTTTCTCATAATAAAAAGTTGAACTGACTTACCCTTTTGCATATGATCTTTTTCTTTGAAAACTCTCTTGCTTCTCTTTTTATATGTCATCTATTGTATAATAGGCTACCATAAGGGTACAATGGTAAAGAAGTGTTTGAGCTCTATTGCTACAACATGCAGCTTGATGTCCTAGTTCAACCCTTTTTTGAACTTGTTACATCTTTTAGCATCTATTGACACCATTTTATTAGCATATCTACTCAACCTTACAAACTGCTTTCCATATTCTAAGATGGACCAATATTTCTATTTAAGATCAATGAACTCCTATCTTTTCTTGTCGAGGTCATTCTCTATGATATATTTCTTCTTAATATCTTCTAATAATAACTCACACATTAATTATTCTTATTCCTTACGCTCTATAATAACCTCCCACAATCTAAAAGCCTTTTTCATTAGAAGGGAAGCTTTATATATCATGTTTTTTTCAAGACTGTATCTGAGTGGCTATTAGGTCTTGATTGTTCTTTCTAACCAATATTCTAAAGTAGTAGAATCATCTTTCTCTATTCCCATAAAACCTATAGCACCCATCTTTTTAACCGTCTTTAGATATGTCTTTTGGAGCCCTTTTAGAGGTGGAGGCGGTTGTATTAGTGTTGTAGGTGGAGCATTAACTATAGTAACTTATCTCAATAACTTTACAATCTATTGTAATAGGCCGACTGAGCTTGTACAACTATTCCTGCAGCACTAGGTATGTCACATTCTTCACCCAATCCGTACACTAGATCGAACGGAGGACATGTGTGTGCAAAACAATATCTAATTTTGTTATCCAAAATCACTTAAAATTTTAAACTTTTATATAAGAAAACATTTCTTGACTTGGAAAAGCACTAAAACATTGAAAACCTTTTTAGCACACAAATCAAGGTAAATATTAATGTTATCATGCTAAAAATCCAGCATCATAACGGGTGTACTGGGACACTTTCCTAAATTTTTACCTCTTTAAAAATACTTATATACATTCATAACATACATCTCCTACTCACATAGGTCCTCCTGACCCTTTAAAACACATCAAAACCACAATGAGCCTTAGGCTCTCACAGTCTACATTCTTACATGCAATTCATCAATCATCACACACAACATGTGAGAAAACAAAAATAAAATCCACAGTTAGATTATTTAATACAAAACCCCACTGCAAAATGCAAATTAGACCCAATCGCTCCAGGATCACAAGAGCACACAATTATAGTACCATTACATTTACATTATGAGTAATATTACAAAACGATTACAAAAGTACCCACGTAAGGGTTTTCTTCATATCTCCTACTTTCAGATGCTTTGGCTCTAATCTGCTGCCCTATTACCTATGCATTGCAAATAAGTAATGCGTTAAGCTTTTGCTTAGTGGTGTAATCGCTTTAACTTGTAAAAAGTAATTTATAGCATGTCTATAATGCACACAAACCATATCCGAATTTAATATTATAGTTATGTATTTTTTGTGATTTGCATGCAACATAAACCAATTTTGTATTTAGAGTTATATTTATTCATTTATGGTGTCTCATATACCAACATGCACATTATAAGCATAGACAATACATTTGATGACATGTTTATTGAGGCATTATTAAAACATTAATTTACTACCATTTAATGGGCATAATGCATCACATGCATAAAATCTTATTCTCTAAGCATCATTTGTGCCAAAAATCACCATTATCATAAATTAATCATTTGTAGGCCATAAGACATGATAAAAAGTCATATCAAACTCATATATTGCAACTAGGAGTGACATACCTATTTTCTGGTCATAAGTGCCATAACGCACCTCATAGCTATTCATATTAGTATTTTGAGGTTTATACACATATAATCACCATAAATAGTCATACAAGTGATAATAAACTTATTCAAGCATCTCAAGACCAATTCTAATTCATTTAATCACATTATGTCCATAGGTCACTTATTAATGCCAATTTAAAATACAAACTCAATTATGCCATTATTAAGCCATTTTAATCATTTAACAGATGCCCATATTCATAAGACAACTAAACAAGATTGGATAACTAAATTACTTAGGCTCAAAGGCTCTCTACATCCAAAGATACGTAACTTTGACCTAAAGGCTCTCTATACCCATAGATGTGTAACTTAGGCCTGAAGGCTCTCATACCACACAAGTAAGTAAACTTAGGCCCAAAGGCTCTCATGCATATTAGCAAGTAAATCTTAGGCCTGAAGGCTCTTATGCCCATCGACACATAAATTAATAACCTATAAGTCTCATACCCATAGGTATGCTAGCAGCCACTACAATCCTAGTTGACTAGTTAAGGTATCCAAACTTGGTTGTCTAACTATATAGGCATTATTAAACATGTCAATTTACCAAAATTTACATTTCATTTTAGTATATTAACATAAAAAGCATCATTGGCCTCAATGCACCATTACATGGCCTATACATATACAATTAGCCATCTTAGGCCTATTGATGTCCATTACACTCATAGGTTCCATTTCCTGAGGTGTAATGTCATCGAGATACTCAACATCCAATACATCACATGAAGATACAAATATCGATGCAAATGTTCATATCATGGAAATTTTCCATATTTGCCTACAATTAAATATATCATGCCTTATCATGCATATGTCACACAAATATATTCGTCATGTGTCAAAAATCCATTTTATGTATAGCAACATATTGCATTCATGCATACATAACATCATTTATACATAAGAACACCCGTACGCACACTAGCATGCTTTACGGTGTAATTAGGCATAATGTTGCAAAGAATCATAACGAGTTATGGTATGACATTCTAACACTCATTACATCATTTATACATATTTCAATTCACAAAAATATCATATGCATGTATTTCTAGGCAAAAGCACACAATATGGCATTTTCGAGTTTTCACATACATATTGCACTTATAGCGTAAAATCATGTTTTCCTAATTTTTTATCACATTCGAACACACTGAATTATCATATATTATGCATTTATCATGTCATAAAGTCACAAATATTTTTTATAGTATTTATTTCATTTTCTATGTATTTATTACTATTAATTACATTTATGGCATTTTATGCATAATGTATTAATTAAGTATTTAAACCAAATTAAAGTGATTACACTTACTTAACAAGGTCGTATGAGACACCTAAAGTTAGCTCACACCTTCTCCTTGCCTCAAGAGGTTCGAATTGTCATTTCACCTACGAATTCAAATGGGTATGAATTTTAATAAATAATATAAAATAATTTTGAGGTTAAAAAAATATTCCAAGCCTAGATACATACTCTATAACATCCTAGGAACCAGTGAAAAATAAAATTTGCAAAAAAAAAGAAATCTCGAAAGAGAGAAAGTTCCTATTCACCTATAGTTTCTTTTTTATTTTTCTCTCAAAATACTCTGCCATTCCAAACAATTTTAGTGTCTATGGACTCATCTCGGAACACTCATTGTTTTTGGTGTAAACTCACATGGTGGGTCCCTTTGAGGAGAGAAAAATTATGGTTATAGTATAAATAAGAGTAAAATAATGATGTGTGCCCTTGTAATGATGCATTCCATAAGATAGTTATATTTTTGGTATAATGTCAAGTGAAATCCATTTATATGATGTATGTGTTATAACTTAGAGTTTTATACTCGTAAATTGAATGGTTTGATGGATATAGGTTTTTGGGACCAAATATGCAGGAACAAATGCATTTATGTGGTAATGGATCATAATGCATTTTTATATGCTCGTGATAATGTAAAATGAAGCATGTGTGTGCTGTGACTAAGATATAAATAAGTTATGTGTGTAATTGAATTAATTTATGATGAAAGTGATTATGTTGTAATTATTAATTATGCATATGTATGGTTTGTTATTACTCATTTGGCATATATTACATGAAAGAATGCTTAATTTGCTATATCTAGTTAAAGTGATTACACCACTAAGCGAAAGCTTAGCGTATTTCCTGTTTGTGATATATAGGTAACAGAGCAGCAGATTAAAGCCAAAGCTTCTGCACCATAGTAGACTTTTAAAGATAGCCCTAATGTCGGTATTTTTAATCACTTTGTAATAGTGTAATGATGTAAATATAATAGTAGTAATATGCTCTTGTGATTCTAGAGGGATTAGGCCTATTATGTAACTTGGGTTGTTTTTGTAACTAAAGTTGTAATACTATAAAAGCTTTATTTTTCTTACATAAATTGTGTGATAAAATGTGTTGTTGCATGTGGGAATGCTGATTGAGTTAAGCCTAAGGCTCTATGCTTTTCTAGTGAGTTTGGAGGGTCAAGAGGACCCATATGAGATGGAAAAGTGTTGTATGCTTTTATAAAAGTGTTGTGAAGTAGGTAAAAATTTGGAAAAGTGACCCTAATGCTTACCTTGATATGCATGCCAGATTTTCAACACGATGACCCTAATGCTTACCTCGATATGCATGCTAGATTTTCAACACGATGACCCTAATGCTTACCTCGATATGCATGCCAAATGATTTTTAATGTTTTTACAACTCTATAAGTTAATGAATTGTTTATTTAATAAAGTTATAAATTAATTGGGTTTTTATGGATAGCAAAATTGGATATTGTTATGTAGTGGCCCTCTCTATTCATGTTCGGTGTATGGATCAGGTAGAGGGTGCTACATTTAGTGGTATCAGATCTTCGGTTTAGGCTTTGCTCTATACCTATGGTTCACACAAGAGTGTTATAATAATTTTACATCATAATATTGTTACATATAAGGCTCATAATTTGTTCTTATTATCTATAGACACAGAGATGAGTCGTAGAACAACATGAAGCGAAGAGGAAGAAGTAGAGAGCTATACTTTTATGACTATTGCTCAAGGAGGGGCACAACCAGAGCATGTAACCTCTAGTGACATGGGACATGCTGCACCTAGATAGTAAGGTTAGTTAGCTTGGCTAGAGAATATGTTAAAGTTTATTAAGCAGGTGACGGTGGCTACTACGATTGCTGTAACTATAGTTGCTACAGTACATATAGCTCTACCTTTAGTACCGCAAGAGCAGTAGGGTTTCTAGAAAACTTATATAAAGAGGTTGTTGAAGAATGGGGCTAAGTACATTTAGGGGAGAATAGCTAGATGAGTTAAGCAGAATTGAGTACTAGTTAGCTTAGATGTTGAGGATTATGCAGCAATTGAAGTGTCTTTAAGAAGAGTATACTACATGTATTACCTCTATGCTATCAGAGGAAGCTTTGAAGTGGTGGGAGGCCATTATAGAGCATAAGGTAGCAGATGATCTACCTTGGGAGTTCTTTATGAAGGAATTCAAGAAGAAGTACATAACTAAGCATTACTTGGATTAGAAGTATCAAGAGTTTATGGATCTAACGTAGAAGCATAGGACCATATTTGAATATGAGAAGGAGTTTACTTGCTTGAGCAAATACACTAAGGCAGTGGTAGCTACAGAAGAAAACTATTGTAAAAAATTTGAGAAGGGACTGAATCTAGATGTGATGCAACATGTTGCTCCGATGCAGATTAGGGACTTTTTAGCCTTGATAGCACCTTATCATACCACTAAGATGGTGAATCGGATGAAGAAAAGGAGAGATAGCTTTAAAAAGAGGTCTTTTGGCCAAAGACATTACAGTTCTAGTCATACAATTGATAAGAGATAGAAGGGGGTCAATCTAGGCATCACTAGGATAGGAAGTTAGATCAATCCCATAGATCAGGATAGGGTTCTAGATCATAGACTTAGATCTTAGGTGCTCTTAGATCTACTACTGGTAATGTTTCGATATCAGACTATCAGACTTGTCACTAGAAACATCTTAGTGTTTGTTGGAAGACCATAATAGGAGTATGCTACGATTATGGCTTTAAAGAGCATTTTAGGAGAGATTGCCTAGTGAGACCGTATGATTCTTCACAGAAG
>CANXYI012165511.1:0-12538 GCA_948208565.1 Hura crepitans | reverse complement strand
GAGAGGAAAACTGAGGTGAATAGTAACTTTCTCTCTCTCGAGTTTTCTTTTTTCACAAATTTTATTTTTCACGAGTTTTAAGGGTATTATAGAGCATGTATCTAGGCTCGAAATATTTTTTTGACTTTTAGATTAGTTTATATTATTATTGAAGTTCGTACCCTTTTGTATTCATAGGTGAGACAATAACTTGAGCCTCCCGAGGTAAGGAGAAGGATTGAGCTAACTTCAGGGGTCCTGTACGACCTTGTTTGGTATGTGTAATCACTTTAATTTGGCTAAATTATTTATTTAATGCATTATATGCTTTATGTCATAATTGTAATAAATGGAATTAAATGCTTAAAAATTTAAATAAATGTTATAAATGTAATTTATGATTTATGGCATGATAAATGCATGAAATATAATGATTTGGTGTGACCATAAGTGATAGAATTACAAGTATGTTGATTTTAAGCTTCGTAATGCATTATGTGAGATAAAAATTGAATAAGCCATGTTGTGTGCCACATGCCTAGAAATGTGTGCGTATGATTAATTTATGACTCAAAACATGTATTATGGATGTATTGGGTACTAAAATACCATGAAATAACTTGATATACCAATGTGCAGCATTATGCCCATTTGAACCAATAAATGCAATAATGAATGTGTACATGTTATTGTCGATGTGAAAAAGTCATGTGTGCATGAATGCAATTTACTACTATGCTTAAGATGGATTTTTAACAACAATGGATATATATATGTGTGTTATATATGCATGATGAGGCAAGATGTGACCAATTAAGGTAAATATGGGGAAATGCCATAAAATGAATGTTTGTATTGACATTTGTGTCTTTATATGACATATTGGTATGATGTTATGTTCGATGCCATTATACCTTGGAAAATGGATCCTACAGGTGTAAGTTGGCCAAGTGTACATGTGTAGGCCATGTAATAGTACATTGAGGTCAATGGTGATTTTAAAGAAATATTATGTTATAAAAAGTGAAATTGGTTAATTTGACATATGATGACATGTTTAATGATGCCTATATAGTTAGACAACCTAGTTTGGATAGGTTGGTTAATCAACTAGGATTAAATGGTGGTTATTTAATGTTTATATAATGCCTTGGTAATTGTGCCATCAAATACATTGTTCATGCTTGAAATGTGCATGTTTACATGTAAGACACCAAAATCACATGTTTGAGATTTTAAACAAAAAATGACTTGTGTTGCATATAAGTCACCGAAAATGCATGTTATAATTTATTAAATGAAAAATGGATTATATGTATATATGGCATGTTAAATTAACCTTTTTACAACTTTAAGTGATTACACCACTAAGCTAAAGCTTAGTATATTGCTTGTTTATAATGCATATGTAATAGGGCAGCAGATTAGAGCCAAAGCTTCTGCATTCAAAAGACACGAAGATAATACCTGCATGGGTATTTTTGTACTCTTTTTTAATAGTAATGATGATGTAAATGTAATGTATAAAATAGTTAGTGTGCTCTTATGATCTCAAAGGGATTGGGTCTAATCTGTATTTTGTAATGGGTTTTTGTATCAATGATTTTAACTATAGATTTTACTTTCTATTTCTCACATACTATGTGATGATTATTGATTTTGCATGTGAGATTATTGATTGTGGAGAGCTTGAGGCTCATTGTGTTTATGATGTGATTTGGAGGGTCAGAAGGAGATAGATGTATTGAGTTTATAAAAGTGTTTTTAAAGAAGTAAAAATTTGGGAAAGTGTCCGGTACAGCTGTTATGCTATCAGATTTCTAACATAATGACCCTAAGGTTTACCTCAATTTACGTGCAAAATGGGTTTTTAATGTTTTATTTTATATTTGAGTTAGGAAATGTTTTCTTATATAAAAGTTTTAAATTTTAAGTGATTTAGGATAACAAAACTAGATATCATTTTGTGTGCATGCATCCCCCGTTCAGGTACAGTGTACGAATTCGGCGGAGGGCGCCACAAGGCCAGAATTTAAGCTTGTGCAAATTAGGCCAAAAGTGAAATATGAAGGCAAATATGTTGGGTTAAGTTTGAAACAAGCCCAACAACTTAATATCCATGTAGAAATTCAGCCAAGGGGTTGTTTCTTCTAGAAATGTATCCTATTAAGGTAGTTTATCAAGGAATTAACTCTATAGGGTAGTTTAAATAGAACACAACTCTTGTATAACCTTTGTTTGCTACCTATATAAGGCAAGCCAATGTAAGGGAAAGGGCATTCAACATTTTATTCTCAATTGGTGAGTTATATTAATTGGAATGGTGGATTTCTCTTGTGTTTTTGTCAAGAATTGTTATCTTATTATTTGCTTTATGGCTATTCTTTCTTGATTTCTTTGTCTATAAATTGCTAATTAACCTAGTTTAATTAGAGGTTTAGGATTCTTTTATCTAGTATTACTAATTCATTAATTGAATTTAGAGGTGCTAGATCTTAATTTGTTCAATTGCTATTTAAATTGGTTTTTAAAGCTTAGTTGCATGGATTACATTGTCAAGTTTGATCTTAGGGCTCTGCATCATTTGGTATTAGAGCCTGGTTTAAGGTAATTAAATATTTATGCATAAGTTTAAATTCATAGTTGGAGCATCTATTTGCTGCCTAGAATGTATAGAACAACAATTGTGTATACTAAGCCATATTTGAGCATATTAGATCCAATTGTGATTTTGTTGCTTTAATTTTTTTTATTTTTTATTCAATTAAGGTTTTTTTAGTTGCTAAAATATAATTGTTTCAAAAAGAAAAGAAGAAAGAAAAGAAAAACTCATAGAATTTCTATTCTACCTACAAATCGGATTTAGTTGACTCTTTGGGTTCTGGTGTGAAATTTTAGTTGGGTGATATATATTGTATTACATATTCAATTTTGTTTCTAGAGGTCAAATTTGAGCATTAAATACTTGTTGGAACATAGTTTACAACCAAAAATTGTTTTTGAGGCAAAATTTTGGAATTTTTGAAATACACCTCAGAACAATACCAAAATTTGTTACCACCATCCAAGGTTTATTCTAAGCTTACCTATTAAATTTGAGTAGAATCTAAGCTCATTTCATTTGCCTTTTTACAAAATTTACATTTGCATCAAGATTTTAAAATTTTTAGTATACTTAGCCAAATGTGTTCAAATTTTACCAATGCATTTCTTGTACTAATCTAAACTTGTTTGTAAATTTTGGGATTAATCAGATATGTATTGTGGCAGATTTGGTCTTCTCACTTAGAGAAACCAAATTCTTACATACTTTCTATTTTTGTGTTTTCTTTTTATTCTTAGTTTTCCCTTCTTATTTTTTTTTTTTTTACTTTCTTTTGCATCTATTAACAACATTTTTTATTAGGCCAGAATATAAGCTTGTGCAAATTGGGGCAAAGGTGAAATATGAAGGCAAATATGTTAGGTTAAGCTTGAAACAAGACCAATAACTTAATATCCATATAGAAATTTGGCCAAGGGATTATTTCTTCTAGAAACTTATCCTATTAAGGTAGTTATTTAAGGAATTAGATCAAAGGTAAAATATGAAGGCAAATATGTTAGGTTAAGCTTTGTTTGTTGCCTATATAAGGCAAACCAATGTATGAGAAAGGGCATTCAATGTCTATTCTCAATTAGTGAGTTTTATTAAATTGCAAAGGTGGATTTCTCTTGTGCTTTTATCAAGAATTGTTATATTATCAAGTTATTTACTGTATGGCAATTCTTTCTTGATTTCTTTATCCCTAAATTACTAATTAACCTAGTTTAATTAGAGGTTTCAAATTCTTATATCTAGTATTGCTAATTCATTAATTGAATTTAGAGGTGCTAGATCTTAATTTGTTAAATTGTTGTTTAAATTGTTTTTAAAGCCTAGTTGCATGGATTACATTACAAGTTTAATCTTGGGGTTCTATATCATTTGGTATCTGAGCCTGGTTTGGGGTAATTGAATATTTATCCGTAGGTATAAAATCATAATTGGAGTATCTATTTGCTACCTATAATGCATAGAACAACAATTAGGCTGAATTTGAGCATATTTTAATCTAATCATGATTTTGTTCCTTTTATTTTTTTTAGTTTAATTACATTTTTTTATTGCTACAATATCATTAATTTGAAAAAATAGAAAAAAAAAGAAAGAAAAGCAAAACTCATAGAATTTCTATTCTACCTATAAATCAAATTTCATTGACTCTTTGGGTTATGGTGTGAAAATTTGGTTAGGTGATATATATTGTATTACATATTCAATTTTGTTTCTAGAAGTCAAATTTGAGCATTAAATTCTTGCTAGAACATAGTTTACAACTAGAAATTATTTTTAAGGCAAAACTTTGGAATTTTTGAAGTACACCTCAAAATAATACCAAAATTTGTTACCACTATTTAAGGTTTATTCTAAGCATACCTATTAAATTTGAGTAGAATCTAAGCTCATTTCATTTGCCTTTTTGCAAAATTTGTGTTTGGATCAAGATTTTAAAATTTTTAGTATACTTAGCCAAACATGTTCAAATTTACCAGTGTATTTCTTATGCTAATCTAAGCCTGTTTGTAAATTTTAGGGTTAATCAGACATTTATTATGGCAAATTTGGTCTTCTCACTTAGAGAAATCAAATTCTTATGTACTGTCTATTTTTGTATTTCCTTTCTATTCTTAGTTTTCCCTTCTTGTTTTGTTCTTTCTTTTGCATCCATTAACATTATTTGAGATACAAATTTGCTATCTTGTACTCAATATTTGCAAAAAAAAAAATTAGAAAACACATTTTCTACTTCTTGTGTGTTAAATCAAGTTCTTACTTTTCATTTTTGCTTCTAGTATTTTTTTTCATGCATTTTCTCTTTGTTAGGTTATTTCCTTGCTAATTCTAGTTGTTGCTTGTATTTTCTTTGATACAAAGACTTAGTTCTAAAGCAAAAACATGTGAAGGATCCTTAAGAGGTAAAAGGCAAGAGTGTGTGAGCTTAAAAGGAGGGTAAGAGCCTAAATTTGAGTCAGACATGAGTGACCAAACCTCTTCAAATGTAAGGTTTTATTACTCACATTTTCTTTCTTATAGACACTCCATGTAGAATGTTTAGAATATGTCATCATAAGTCAAAATAGCATTCACTTTGAGGTGGGTATAGAGGTGATAATTAAAGAGACAATAACCTAAGCTCTATCAAGATGAAAATTTTACCTTTCAAAGGGATGAATGATGCTAATGCATACTTGGAATGGGAGAGACAAATGGAGTTGATCTTTGAATGCCATAACTATTTAGAAGAGAAAAAGGTAACACTTGTAACTGCTGAATTTACTGACTATGCTTTAGTTTGGTGGGATTAGTTAATGCTAAATAAAAGGTGATATAAGGAAAGACCTATTGCAACATGGGCTAAAATGAAGGCATTGATGAGGAGATGATTTGTTCCTTCATACTATTATAGAGAACAACATCAACCATTGCAAGGCTTAAAAATAGTAGAGAGACCCCTTAGTCAAAGTGGTATAACAAAGAACTCATCTTATTATAACCCTTCTTCTAGTCTAAAATGGCTAAAAAAAGATGAAAGAAGAGATGATAATGCTAAAGAAACAAGGCAAAGACTTGATATGTTGAAAGAAGATTTTGATAATGTGAGATTGCTATTTAATCAAATTAGAGAGCAATACATAAAAGAAGTAGAAATAAAAAAGAAGATAGATCATTAAAGATGTGGTTGTTCATTTTCTAATGTGTTTGAAATCCAAAATGAAGTTGTAGAAGATAAGAATGCTATTGATGAGGTTTTATATGGTAAAGTGGTGAATGCAGTTGAAAAAGTAGAAGTAAAGAAGAATGTTGAGATACTTAGTGAAAAAGAAAAGTGTTCGATAGTGGAAGATTAATATACAAGTCTTGATTTTGTATTACCAAAGGAGGATGAATTATGTGAAGAGTTTGAAGAGGAGTATAGGATGGTGGAGAATGAATTAATTTCGACTAACCATGTTATGTTTAGCTCTCTTGATATTGATTTGTAGGTTCATCATAAGGATGCGATCATTCTTTTCCTAACTGTGAAAATGATGATATATGAAGATATATTCATTCCAAGATCTTCAACTCTAAATTATAACAAAATGAAGATTCAAGGTTGAATCTTTTTATAGGAGCGAGGGAATGATATATGCAATGATGGCCTTCAAGTAATAATGAACTTTGTGATGTATATTAACCTATTCAAATGGGCTTATTCCTCATTTAGGTTGTTTTATATGTAACAAGGCCTTGGACATTGTTAGGCCAAAAAGTTTCCTTTTGGGTCTTTAAACCATTTTTGTCATTTCTAGTTTTCTTTTAGTGTAACTACCTATGTTAAGACATAGTTCACACTATTAGGTTGAAGGTTTCCTTTTTGGAATTTTATGACAAAAGTTAATAAGTTAAAGTCTACAAGTCAAGGTTAATAAGTCATGTGCAAGACATGTGCCAACCATGTGCTACTAGTTATATGCTATGGATGTGCTGTCAATCATGTGAGATGCTTGTGCATTCAAATAGATCATATGGGCTACTCAAATGTATTTGTACCTTGAAGAATATGGATTAGGCTTCTTATGAAGATTCAAGATTGGACCAAGATTCAAGCTAAGACCAAAATTCAAGTTGGGCCAGAATTCAAGCTTGTGCGAATTGGGCCAAAGGTGAAATATGAAGGGGTTAAGATTGAAACAAGCCCAATAACTTAGTATCCATGTGAAAATTTAGCCAAGGGTTTATTTCTTCTAGAAACTTATCCTATTAAGGTATTCTATTAAGGAATTAACTCTATAGGGTAGTTTAAATAGAACACAACTCCTGTATAAGCTTTGTTTGTTGCCTATATAAGGCAAACCAATGTAGGGAAAAGGGCATTCAATGTTTATTCTCAATTAGTGAGTTTTATTAAATTGCAAGGGTAGATTTCTCTTATGTTTTTATCAAGAATTATTATCTTATCAAGGTATTTACTTTGTGGTGATTCTTTCTTGATTTCTTTATCCCTAAATTACTTATTAACCTAGTTTAATTAGAGGTTTAGTATTCTTATAACTGATATTGCTAATTCATTAATTGAATTTAGAGGTGCTAGATCTCAATTTGTTCAATTGCTATTTAAATTGGTTTTAAAGCCTAGTTGTGTGGATTATATTATCAAGTTTGATCTTGGGGTTCCGCATCAAAAACTCTATTCCTACTGGGGGCAAAAATAGTCAACGTGTATAGGGATTCCACATTGGTAATACAGCAAGCAAAAGGTAATTAGGAAGTTAAAGATGAGAGTCCCAGTAGGTATGTCAAAATAGTCATAGATTTGCTAGAAGCATTTGACATATGTACCTTCCACCACATCCCAAGAGAACAAAATCAAGTAGCCAATGCCCTAGCAACTTTAATGTCAGTAGTTGATCTGACCAAGAAGGATATACTTAAGCCTATGTATTTCACTAAGCTAAGATATCCTACATACACTGGCATAGTTTATGCACAAAAGTGGAGATAAACCGTGAACCACCTTGGTATCATGACATTGAAACATACTTAGAGAGAGAGGGATATTTAAATCATGCAACTAAAAAGGATAAGAAAGTACCACCAAAGCTATCTACTCAATTTATTTCCTTTCAATGGATATGTCAAAAGGCACTACGATGATGTTCAACTCAAATATATGGATAAAGTGAAAGCCTAGAAGATACTAGCTAAAGTACACAAAGGCATTTGTGGTCCCCTTATAAATAGGAGAAACTTGGTAAAAAAGATCATGAGAATGGGATATTACTAGCTGATAAAAGGGATAAATTGTTGTAGCTTTGTCAAGAAATGTCACAAATGCCAAATATATGCCAATCTAAGTCCCACCAATGGAATTGACTAGTTTGTCTTCACCATGGCCCTTTTTTGGATAGGGAATTGACATAATATGAGAGAGAAGGCCATCCATAGTGAGGGGCTATAGATACATAGTCATGGTAATTGGCTACTTTTCAAAATGGGTAGAGGCTAAATCTTTCAATAAATTAAGGGCAAAAAAGATGTCTAAATTTATTGAAAGAAATATCATTTATAGGTATGGGCTACATTACAATTAATTTCAAATAATGGATTATAGTGTAAAGGTGAAAATAAATAGCTCCTATAGAGGTATAGGGTTAAGCACCACAAATCTTTCCTCTATAAACCTCAAGCCAATGGTGTAATGGAAGCATCTAATAAGAGTATTAAGAAATGTTTTTCAAAAATTGATAGTGACCTTTAAGAATTAGGCAAAAATATTGCCATTTGCACTTTGGGGTTACCATCAGAACTTCAAAAAATGCCATGCTTTAATTATCAATATGTGGAATGGAAACTGCACTACAAGTAGAGATAAAGGTCCTTTCATTAAGGGTAGTCTTAGAAACAAAAGTGCCAAAAGTTAAATGGGTAAGGGCTAGGTATGAACAAATGGTGTTAGTTAATAAAAAGTGGATCAAATCCCTATATCACATGCAGTTGTATCAAAAGAAGATTGTTATAGCCTATAATAAGAGAGTCAAGCTGAGCCCCACTTGAGAAGGTGATATTGTCTTGAAATAAACCTAACCTCTACTAATAGACAAAAAATGAATGTTTAAACCTAATTGAGAAGGTCTATACATATTAAATGAAGTACTTAAGCATAGAGGCATAAAAATGTTAAATCTAGAAGGCAATGAGTTCTTTGAAGCCACGATTATAGATAGACTAAAGAAATACTTCTACTAAAAAAAATAGTTTGCTAAGTTAAAAACCCAAAAAGTGGCAACTTAGGCAAAAATTAGGACACCACAATGAGGGGAAAACTTGAAAGCAGGCACTTCATACAAAAATTAGAGGAATAGAAAGAGGATATCCAATTAAAAAAATTTGTAAATGCTAATTGGTAAGGGTAGTATTATCAAAGGGCAATAAATATATTTATCATTATTAAGCTATTTTATCTTAAATGAAATTGATGTTAAAAATGCTTGGTCATGATCACTGGTATACAAACTTTTATCTATTGAGAAACATCTTAAAATTAACTAAACTCTAAAAGCCTAAATACAAGCTTTCTTTCTAGATGTAAAAGATGTATCTTCACTCCTCCTCTTCAATACATGTTTCTTGTTATCTCTTGATGTACTAATAATTTAACATTTGTATTGATCAATTATACTTATGTCACTAACTTTATGATCATGTATATTCTTCCATATCGAACAATGCTTCCATAAGTCTAGATATGAATGCAAGACATGTTGTGTCAAGCACCCACCTTGAAAGCCTAAAGGTTTAAGAGGGAACCATTGCTTCAAACACTATTTTCTTATAATTTAATAAGGGACATAGAAAGTTGCATGCCTCAATCTTATTAATAGAACATAACATGAATTATAGGATACAGAAAAGTGAGAAGTCTTCCATCAAGGACATATCTAGTAAATCTCAATAATCCCATGAAGCCATGCTATCGACATTTTCATTGTGCTAAACTTTCTTTTAAAGCCTTCTCTCACAATAAAGATTTGGGGTATACTTGAACCAAAATTTTTCAGGAGGTAAAGTAAGTAACTTCAAAATCTCCTATAAACCATATCTGAAAAAATTTGTTAGGTTGGAAAATCTAAAAAGGGCCACCTAAGAAAAAGTTGGGCAAACTTGCTAATGCAAAAACCCTTATTAGTGTGTTGGGCAAAAATTAGGGGAAAAAAAGAAACTCTAGAGGGAAAACCCAAATGAGCTCTCTAGGTAAAGAGATAAACCTATAAAAGCAAAGAACTTTTAGTTAAAAAGTTAGTGGCCCCTTCCTCTAAGGCATCCACCCCTTTAATGGTCTCAATAACAATATGCCAAAAGCATTTTTCCCAGAATATACAATAGGTAGTATTTATAGTATTTTATAATAACAATAGTTACCATCATAAGTAATTATCATCAAGACACCAAAGATTCACAATAGGACACATTTCATCCATTCCATAAAACTAAATGGAAGTTGATTAGAAAAATTAAGAACTATCTGTAATGAAATAGGACGTACTCTTGGATTAACCTTCTGAGCCGCGAAGGATGAAACCCCTAAAGGTAAGCTCAATGTCCATGGAATAATGATCATCAAAAGAAGGGATAACTAGAGGAACAGATGAAGATATGTCAAAGTTTGTAATGGTAATAAACTCTTTAAATGTTGTAGCAATCTCTTGATAATTGGTAGGATCCCAATAGTGGATAATAGGACAAAGAAATTTGTGGTGTATCCTCATTTTTTTCAAGAATCTAGCAGCAAAAAAGGGATCAAGAATTGAAGAATCGCAAGCAACTTTGGAATCTAAAACATTAAACAAATAGTGATTCAAAGTGAGAGATATGGTGAATGTGGCATAAATGGTTTGGAAGGGATGTACTTATAGGCACCTAAGCAATGCAATTCTTAGCATAATAAGGATAAGGAATCCAAGACAGGTGAGGACATCTGTACAAAGCCCAAGAGAGACAAAAATGATTTCAAAGACTACACAAACCATGCCTAGGAAACTCTAATTACACATCCACCTAGTTCGCATGTACTTTTATTAGGTGGATGTAAACACCTTACCCTTTACCTTTGATGGTAGCCAAAGATAGACTCTTAAGCATTGCATAAAGCCTTCAATAGGTAGGTCCACATGGACCTATTAAACCATGTCCTAATGGACTAACTACATAAACCAGGCCAAAATCTAACCTACAAAGCCCATGGACCAGTATGCCAAAAGCTTAGTCTGTGCAGACTAATAGGAGCAAGTCCGTATGGTCCTACCGACGGAAGAAGCCTTTCCAGAGGCAGAATTCTTCCTATTTAGTCTAGGAGCCAAAATCCCATTAGGATTGGGACTCCTTTCTAAACGAAAATAGAAAACCTAAAAAGAACTAAGTATATATACTTCTCTATAGCAAAAGAGGAGGAAGAGGCTGAAAAATTACTATTTTGCTAATTACACTAAAAAGAAAGAGAGTATCCATAAAACTATAGGAGCTTTGATCCAAAGACAATTAGAATCATCCTCTCTTAAACCTTAAAATCTTTGTGCTATTGTTAGAAAAGAATTCATGTTCAGGTAATATCTGAGGTCCATTATGTGTTTATTGCTTTTGTAGGCCTATGATCTCTAAAATTGACACATAAGTGAGGTGGTACTTTGTTATTCCCACTTTTTTCATGATAAGTATGCCATTATAGTAACATGTATGATGTAGAATTAATTTTGATAGTCAATATTAAGCATGTGGTATTGTTTTAGTAATCATTAAATGAATATGATCATATGCATGGTTAGGTCTGCATGGACCTAAATCCTTTAGGTGCAAGTATGATAAGTTAGTCCGCATGGTCTTATTTTCCTTATGTGAACATGACAAATTGGTTCGCACGAACTTATATCCAGTGAGCATGATTCTATATTTTAAGTATCTTGTTATGTGCTAATTGGTGATTATGAATTATTCTACTTATATGTTGATGTCATATGTGAAAGCATGTATAAATTGTAAGGGATTAATAAGTAGTCTAGACGGACTCCCTATCATAAGGGCTGTAGTTAGCATGGACCTATAGATGATAAATTGTATGATAGTCCTTTAAAGTATGTCTTGCTTATATAATCAATTGTTCTTGTTCCATATGTCTTAAATCTGTTCGTATTCTATTTATGATATGTCAATGTTTATATAACCTTTATTTAACTTTGTTTTACTTTGTTGTCCTTTGAGTTGTTGACTAGAGTTGTTTGCCGAACTGAAAGTCAGGATAGATATAACCTATCCCTTGAGATAGTCTGCACAGACTTAGATTAGATCTCAAGAATGTCCGTATAAACCGAACGACGTAGAAACGGGACCATTTTATTGTTATAATATGTTCTCTTTAGTTATGTACTTATTGTGCATTTTAGCTTGTTTTGGGGTTACAATAGCTAGTAAATAACTTATTTCACATGTTAAACCATAATTTCATATTGAAATGGTTTTCTACCAAGTTAATTGGTGTTTTCTAATAAAATGGATTAGAATTTTCCTTAATCAAAAGTCACATGAAAAATGCACTACAATAAAGGCCAATCTCTTAGAGATGGGAATTGGGCAATTACCACCAATTCCTATGGAATTACGGGTAGTTGTTAGATAGATTAACAAATAATGAATGACCCATTTTCTGGATGTACATATATGTATGTTGTATTTTATAAATATTACAATTTACTTCCTTTGTATGAAAAAGTGATATGATTTAATTAAGAATGATGAATGCTTGATTGATAAGGGACTAATAAATATTACAACATAAATAGACAATATAATCTAAGGGCATAAATAAGATATGAAATTTCAAACCTTTCTTTTATAGAAGATCAGAGGTCCCGATGTAGAGGCCAAGTGGTGACTCACTAACCACTCTCATCCCCGGTAAAAAAAAATCATAATCTCTAGAGTGGCAACTCCACTGGGGACTAT
>CANXYI012165497.1:0-12821 GCA_948208565.1 Hura crepitans | reverse complement strand
TTGTGAAAGAAATGGAGTTAAGACCTAAAAGAGACTAAAACCTAAAATAGACCTTAAAAAGGGCTATTAACAGCACATTATGCCATAAGTTAGAGATTTAATAAATATAATGGCATAAATGGACTTAAATGTCATTATGATCTTAGTTTAGTATATATTTATAGAATGTATGCTAAAAATCCACAAATGATGTGGATAATGCACTTAAATGTGAATATGGAATAATGTGAGCTAAAATGGACATAAAAGCTAAAAATGCAGCTTTTAATAAATATAAGTAGATTTAGCCTTTCAATGGATAGAATATGCATATTAAAAGCTGAGTAAACTTATTTAAAATGGTGAAACTAAATATCACAATTTTTAGCCCATGACATGCAACAACTTAGGGAATAGATAGGTTAACCGATCAACTAGGGGATGTAGTAGGGCAATTTGGTGCTTAAATGACTATCCAAAAGTTCACTTTTAGTTTTAACTATAGATATGTGTGTTGAGATCATAAGATCACATAGCTGTAGTTGTAAGGTTCCATGGGCAAAACCACTGTACAAACACACGTAAGTGCAGTCACAAGGTCCCATAAGGGAATCCACTGCACAATTTATGCTGGTGTAGTAGCCATAAGGTTTAAAATATGGGCAACTGCATAATTTTATGATCTCATTATCCATAGGATTATGGCAATTTTCATGGGCTTAAGTTAAAAGAATGAAAAATCAATAAATAAAAATATTATGCATGTATTGTCTACAAAATGGTCAATAAGCCGAGTATGATAAGAATTTGGTCTAAATGGATGCATTAAGAATATTATATATCATTTTGCTATACATGTATGTCATGGAATTTTTCATGAATAGTGTATGTTAGATTATGTTCATCATAATATATCATTCTTTAAATGCATGTCATGTAAGTGTTTAATGGTATTGCATATAAACTAATGGTATGAGCTTATAAAATGAATAATAGCAATGATAACACACATTATTCTAATTTCACCAGTAAGCAATATGCTTAACATGTCATTTGTTTTATGGTGCATAGGTACGAAGACATTTTTAATATCAGTAGCCTCGGGACATTGAGAAAGTTACAGAGAAGGCTTTATTTTTGGTAAAGCTCTTTTTTGTAATAAAAGTGATGTATAGGATGCACTCAAGTGTAGATGTAAAGAGGGATAAGCCTAACTTGTAATTATTTTGTAACCAAATTGTTACTTAAAAGTTATTTTTGGATTTTGACATTTGTATGTCATATAAAACTATTTAATTGCATATTGTGTTGTATGATATCTCTTTTTGAGGTTGAGATATCACATGTTGTGATTGAGTGTTGTTAGAGTGAATAGAGGATCACACTGTGATAGAGAATAGGTGTGATTTATTATAGAAGTGTGTTTTCTTATACAAGTTGCCATTTAAAATTTTAGGATAGTGCCCTGTATAGCTATTATGTTATTAGATTTTTAGCATAAGGATTCCTAATTTTTAAGTGTGCAACAGTATTTGAAAAAGTTTCTTTTAAAACCTATTTTTTCACACATAAATATTTTGAATAAAGAAATAAACTTAAGTATATGGGTAATTGAGTTTGGATATCTTGATATGCTTGTACTCTTTAGTTAGGTTTGGCAATCGGCTGACATACGGACCAGGTAAGGGGTGTCACATTTATTAAGAAGAACTCAAAATTGTTTTATTAAGAAAACATCAATTAATTAGATAGAAAACCATTAATATGAGGTTGGCTTTTGGCATGTAAAACAAGTATTAAACTACCTATTACAACCTAAAATGAACAAAAGAAATAAAAGGTACAAAACCAAATAAACAACTAAAGAACAAACCATTGGTCTTGACTCTATGTTGGGAAGTCTATATGGACTGATATGACCTTTAGTATATGTTCATGCAAACTACAATATGTCACAATTAACACATCCATCCAAACCTTATATCCCAAATAAGAGGTCTATCTTATGCGACTCAAGAGAAAAGGATTAGTAACAAAAATAGAGGACCATGTGGACCAAATATGTAATGTCCCAAAAATCTTGACTTTTATGAATAGTACTTCCTAAGATGAATAGTGTTTCCCAAAACCCAAGTCACACTAATTGGACTAATGGGAATTATTAATCATAAAATAATTTTGGGCAAAATTTGGAGTTAATTTGAAGTCATTAAGGTGGTTAGATACACAAAAAAAAAAAAGATTTTACAATAGTGTCTTATGAATATTGCCATGGCAAAGTTAAATTGTAAAATAATTTAATTTTAGCTCAAAATAATTTAGGATCGATATAACTAGATACTTTAACAATCCAAACATTCTATTGGCACTAAAATTGGAATTTTTAAATGTCAAAAGTATTTTTACTAAATAGGTCCAAATTATTTAATTACATTTTTATGGGGTTTTTGAAATTTTTGAACACAAATTTTTGTAGGGTTCGAGGATAATTTTTTAAAAGTTTATTGGGTTTTTAAGAGATGTGTTAAGAAAATGGACTTATGCCTAACTCACCCTAAAAGCTCTAAGAGAAAGGATTGCACATGCCATTATAAGGAGCACAACCATCTTATAATTAACCGATGTGGGATATTTAACACACCCCCCTTACACCCAGGGTCAAACATAGCAGGAAACTTAGAGCTTGAGTATATGCAGACATCTGCAGGTGGCCCTACCATCACAATCAATTGCTCTAATACCATGTTAAGAAAATGGACATATTCCTAACTCACCCTAAAAGCTAGCTTTAAGGGAAAGGATTTCACATGCCATTTTAAGGAGCACAACCATATTATAATTAACCGAAGTGTGATATTCAACAAGATGATAAATGAGGAAAAATTATTTTAAAAGGGGTTTTTAAAGAAGGGAGTTTTAAAGACCATTGATCTAAGATTAATTAAATTATGGCCATCCCTTATAACATATATAAAATGTTTAATTATTGGTTAAATTCACTATTCCCATCAGCCACTCCTCTCCCTACATCTTCATTGAATTAATGCCACCCTTTGAAGCCAAACGACCATTTTTTCTTCATCCTCCACCATATTTACTTTAATCAATCACCATTAAACCCATGTTATCATGGATTAAGTGAATTTAAGGTGTTAAAAGCTTGGAATAGTGATTTTATTAAGAGATTTTGAAGATTTGAGGTATGGATAAATAGTAACTTTTTTGTTCAGGTGTTTTTCTTGTGGTTTAGTATACTTCCTAGACTCTAAGGCTACCTAACAATATGTATATATGGTTGTTTTAATATTTAGAGCTATATTGGATTTATTACGGATTTTTTAAAATGAGCTTATAATTGTGTATGTAGAGAAAGAGAGACCAGGAGGTTTAAAGGTCAAGGAGAAGGCATAATCACATCAATTTGGTGTAATTCACTTTTGATATGTGAATCCAACCTAATGTATGTTGCATATTTACTTTTAATGGCATTTAATGTGAAATTGGCCTTATGTAATAAATGTTTGCTATGTGTAATTAATATGTTGTGATCGTATGTAGTATGTAAAAGTTAGTATGTTGTGAAATTTAGTGATATGTGAATGAATGAATGGTGTTGTATTGGTATGGCTGAAACATGCATTATGAAAGAGATTGTGTGTTTGGTCCATTTATGCTATGAGGGATGATGAAATGTATGTAAGGATATGGTAAATGATTTTTTATCATAAGGTTTTGTGTTTATGTTTTATGAAGTTAAGTGAGTGGTATTCAAAATCTTTAATGGCATTAAGTTCAAATTTTGTTGTTATAAATAATAAAATGAGCCTTGAATTGTGTTTATTATGATTTAAGAGCATGGACAATTATAAGTTGCATAATGGATAAAATTATGGTTGTGATGATAGCTAGTATGACGTAATTTAAGAAGAATATGTTCATTTTATGTATTAAGGAATGCATGCTTATGGGAAAATGCATATAAGTGGTTTTAATTTTGATTTGGCCAAATGCCCTTTTGCATCTTTTTTAAATTTTGGTGCATCTTTAAAAGTTCTATAAGCATAATGCACATATGCTATAAACATATATGTGATGTGATCATGATTTTGGATTATGTGAGAAATTGTGATAAATGTGCACATAAACATAATTGATTTGGTTATATAATGGATAAGAATAAAAATGCCTATGCTTTTAGACAAACTATGTTGGATAGTTTAATCAATCAACTAGGGAATATAAAGCAGTTACTAGGTACCTTCAAGTGCATTTATCTTAGGCATCTTCGAGTGCAATTATCTTAGGCACCTTTGGGTGCAATGATCTTGGGTACCTATGGGAACATATATCTTGGGCCTCTGGGCATTATTTGGTCTTGTTATCTAGTTTGGTTCATTGTTTTATAAGTATAGGCATGTAAAATTTAATTAAATATTGGTAAAGGCTATATCTTCTTTTACATACATTGGAATTTTCTTTAAGATTCTTGTTATGGTAATAGTTTTTGAATGTTAATAAAGACTGTAAGCATATGTAAGAGGTAATTATTAAGCTGTGTTAATGTTATTGTAAAATATGCTTTTATCTTATTGTCATTGTCAAAAAAATGTAAAATTTATGTATTACATTATTGAATACCATAAAGCATATATTATGTTCGATTCACCACTAAGTGAAAGCTTAGCACATTGTGTTTATTTTTGTGATACATAGGTTAAAGGAACACATATTAGAGTCAAAGCCTTCATACCACAGGAGATTAAGGTGTTACCTTATTTTAGGGTAATATGATTTTCTTTTGCATAAATAGTGGTGATGTAATTAGTATGTTAGCACTCTTGTGTAAAATGAGGGATTAGGCCTAATTTGTATTTTGTAATTATGTTTTATAAAACTTATTAAACTAATTTGGTACTTTATTTTCTTTAAAAGCTTTTATGAGATTGCATGCTTTGTGTTGCATTGTAGAATGTTACCTTGTGATGTTTGGTTAGAGGGTCAGATAGGCCTAGAAGTTGTTGGGATGTATTGAGAATCTATAGAAGTGTTGTTTTTGAAAGGTTACTATTTAGGAATGTGTCTAAAAAAAGTCATTATGTTGCCAAATTTTCGATATAGGGACCATAACTTGTATACCTGAAAATGGTTATTGATAATTCATATTTTTATTGAATTAAACATGTAAATTATGACTTTTATATGAAGAAAAGTTTTATATTTTTATGGGCTTTCATATAGCATAGTTCAAATATTAGTTGTGTGTCGCTCCTTATTTGGGTCTAGTGTATGGAACAAGTAAAGGGTGTCATGTTTGTTAGTATTAGAGCTTTCAGTTTAAGAGTTCCTCTATACCTATGGGTTATATAAGAGTGTTAAAGGAGTTAAAAAGTGTACATCACTAAATTATACATATTGAGTCTTATAATCTATTTCTTTTGCCAATAGATTTAAGGATGAGCCAAAGTACACCTCGGGATGATAAGGAGGTTAAGAGCCATGCTTCGGCTACTGTGGCATAAAAAGCTACAAGGGCTGAGTCATTAACATTTAATGATGCTAGGCAAGTAGCACAAAGACCACAGGGGTAACCTATTTGGTTTAAGCAGATGATATATTTGGTAAAGCAAGCATCTGTTGCTACTGTTGCTACTATTGTAATTCGTTCAGTAGTACCTTTACCAGCTCAACCAAAATATCAACCTTTACACAAGACTTACTTAGAGGGAATGATAAAGAATGGAGCTAAGTTCTTTAATGGAGAATAGTAGAAGGGATCCAATAAAGCTGAGTATTGGCTAGACAAAACACTATAGATTATGTAGTCATTGAGATGTGCTCAAGAGGAGTATGCAAATTATGCCACTTCTATTTTGTCAAAAGAAGCTCTTAAATGGTAGAAGGCTATTATAGAGCATAAGGCTCTAGAGGATCTAACATGGGAGTTCTCCTTTCTACAATTAAAGAAGAAGTATATCATGGAGCATTATCTTAATTGAAGAGACAAAAAATTATGGATCTAAAATAGAGGAATCGAATGATATCAGAGTAAATCTTGACATTATGCTCCATATTCTTCTTATAAAGATTAGTGATTTTTCTACTTTGGTTAATGCATGCTAGTTAGTGGAGTTTGTCTACAAGCTACAAAAGAAAAGAGATGGCTTCTAGAGGAAGAGGTCTTTTGGACAAGGCTAGGGTAGTTCAGTATCTACATCTAACAAGTGATAGAAGGGTGATCAGTTCAAGCAATGAAAAACTCAGAAATATGATTAAACTTAGAAGTTAGGGCAAGGATTTAGAGTATAGTCTAGAAAGTAGACTTAGACTTTAGGTGCTCTGAGATGTACAACTGGTAGCACTCCTTAGCCTCAGTGTGAGCATTGTAATAGGAAGCATTAAGGTATATGTTAGAAGACTTTACTACGAGTATTTTAGGGTTATGGCTCCAAAGGTCACTTATGGAGGGAATGTCCTAAGAAGCTTGTAGATTCTTCTCAGAGGAGAGATAAGTAGGATATTAGGGATCCAGCTGAAGGCAAATAGAGGGATAAGTCAGAGATCAAAGCTCTAGCTAGGCAGTATGCTATTTAGGCTAAAGAGGATGTGGATACACCAGAAGTTATAATGGGTAGTTTTTAACTCTTTGATTTACTTGCTTTAGCACTTATAGACTTAGGGTCCATGCACTCTTATATCTATACTACATAAGCTTTCAATTGGGGTTTCATGTTAGACAAGCTTGATATTGAGATTATTGTTAGTAATTCAATAGGCTACCATGTTATTATTGATAAAATATATATCAAGATTGTCATTTGTTAGTGTAAGGGCAATCTTTTAGTTGCTTTTCCATTTGTTCAATCTTATCTTAGGCATGGATTGGTTATCCATGTATCATGTAGTCATGGATTGTAGAAAGAAGCAGATCATGCTCCAAGACAATGATGGCATAGAAGTGACTATTATGGGTGAAAGATTGGACAATACATCTAATGATATTTCTATAGTTGTGGTAAGAAAGTTGATAAGGAAAGGTTATTAAGCATTTTTTGCTCATTTTTTTGACACTAGAAAGGAAAAGCTTGATGCAAGCAAGATACCAATTGTGTTAAAGTTTGATCATGTTTGTCTAAAAGAGTTAATTGGTATGCCACCAGAGAGAGAGCTAGAGTTTGGTATTGATGTGTTGCTAGGCATGGCACCAGTTTCCATAGCTCCACACAAGATACATCCTATGGAGTTAAAAGAGTTAAAGTTGCAAGTACAAAAGCTTCTGGATAAGGGTTTTATTAGACCCAGTGTATCACCTTGGGGAGGACTGGTTCTATTTGTCAGGAAGAATAATGCTTCTTTGAGGTTATATGTTGACTATAGATAGCTGAACAAAGTTACAATCAAGAATAAATACCCTTTACCTTTGATTGATGATCTAATTAATCAATTGAGAGGGGCAAGTGTCTTCTTTGAGATTGATCTTAGATTCGGGTATTAATAGTTAAGGGTAAAGGAGGTGGATGTGCACAACACAACTTTTAGGATGAGATATGGCTATAACTACTTCTTAGGGATGCCATTAGGGTTAACAATGTATCAACAACATTTATGGATCTCATGAATCAAATATTTAGGCCATTCTTTTATCATTTTGTTAGTGGCTAAGAATGAAGAGAGACATAGCTAATTTCATGACCAGATGCCTTACTTGTCAATAAGTCAAGGCTGAGCATCAAGTTCCATCTAGACTACTTCATCCTATAGGAATTCTAGAATGGAAATAAGAATAGGTTACCATGGATTTTGTAGTTGGGGTAATGATGACTAGGATCCAGTACGACTTTGTTTGGGTTATGGTTGATAGATTGGCCATGTCAATACACTTTATTCTAGTGAGGATGGATTTCTCTTTACAAAAGTTGGCAGAGTTATATATTGATGTGATAATTTAATTACATGGGGTGCCATTTTCCATTATTTATGATCGAGATCCTAGGTTTATATTAAGATTTTAGAAGATAATCCATAATGCTTTGGTAATAGGACTCAATTTTTGCATGGAATTTCATCCGTAAATAGATGGCCAATCAGAGAGGCTTATCCAAGTCTTAGAGGATATGTTGAGAAGTTAAGCCATTGAGTTTAAAGGCAGTTGGGACTATTATCAGTCTTTGGAAGAATTTGCCTACAATAATAGTCATCAGGCGAGTCTAGGTATGGCTCCCTATGAAGCCTTATATGACAGGGTATCTAGAACACCATTATGCTAGAGTAAGCCTACTGAAAACAAGTTTATTGAGCCAGATTTGCTTAAAGATACAAAAGAGAAAGTGAAGATCATCAGAGAAAGGCTTATGGGTACTTCAAATAGATAAAAGTCCTATATGGATTTAAAAAAGAGAGGTATTGAGTATGAAGTAGGTGACAAGGTTTTTCTAAATGTATCACCATGGAAGAAAGTGTTGAGTTTTGGCAACAAGGTTAAGCTAAGTGCACTATTCAATATGCCATATGAGATAATAGAACATATGGATCTTTTGTCTTACAGACTAGCTTTACCCCTTAAATTATAGCAAATTCACGAAGTGTTCCACATGTTTATGCTGAGAAGATACAAATCAGATTTGACACATATGCTTTTAGTAGAAGAACTGGATAGTCATCAAGATTTGTCATGTGACACATCCTACTAGATTCCTGAAGAAACCTGTTAGGTGATGCACTTCTCACTAGGTCACCTATCCAAAAATTTCTCCATACTAGTAGTGCATAACTCTTACTGATTCCTTTAATTATCTAGATAGATATTGCCTAAATTCTTATCCATCACTTTTACATTATTGTTCACAGTTTACTTAAACTATAAATCTATCTGGGAGCTAATTTTAAGTTATATAGAAATTTTAGGTAGCGTAATGGCTACCCCAGGTGACATTCTTAAAATTTGACTTATGAAAAACACTTCTAAAAACCTTAATTATATCTTTTATCACCCTCTGGATCCTTCTAGTCCTCTAACCTCATCAATATCATATATCATCAATAGCAAATCAATCATCACATAGAGCCTCAGGCCTAAACACATCAAAATTAGACATTTATTTAACCATTCAAATCCACAGGTCTAATTATATACATCACATGTTTAACTTAAAATCATAAACACTAGCAACTCTTAAGCACACTGAACCCATAACATATAGTATTTACATGAGTGCCTGCTAAAGCCATAAAAAAATAATACCAGATTTGATACCCTTTAATGCCTCTATTGCTACACTGCACAAAACCTTAGGCTAGTTTGCTACTTGCGCACAAAAACACTAGTACGCTGAGTATGAAACTCAGTGGTGAATTTAAAAAAATTGAAAAACATGTCACTATGACACATGGATGAATTAAACATGCTACAAATTCAAGAAGGCAATACATTTTATCCATATAGCAAAATAATATTATTTTATTATACATTTTATGAAATAACATTATTTTATTATCCAATCTGGTAATTTAATTATTTCCATAGATGCCATTCCTAGACTGTCATTAATTACTATGTCACTATTATCTATCATCAGACAAAAATATTTATTTTAATAAGTAGGCCCAACTAACTATAATTTTAGATACTAGACCAAGAGAGAAATCAAATTGTGAATGGTCCTGCATTTTTGACCTCAGGCTCTACACCAGCCCAAGTGTAGTGGCCCATCATATGGACTACAACCACTGCACTAGCCTGTTATGATAAATAGACAAATATAAGTATTATCATGTCACATTTTCCATAACATAGTGCATTATCCTATCTTGTGGACCCTAATGCTGCACTAGCATTGTCTAATAAACAAACAGTAAAATTAACAACATAGTGTAGTGGCCAATCCTGTGGACCTCACTCACTGCACTAGCTTAGTCTGATAAGTAGATAAATATCTAACAGTCGCTAATCCTTAGTTAACTCGTCAACCAATCTAGTGGGTGTCTAACTAATAAACTAATAGCCTCTTATTTATGTTTATTTTATTACTGATCATTTTTTTAAAATATTTATAATCCATTAATAGACAATTATTAATTTATTTCCATAGTCCAATTTAATTAGACAGTTATAGGTCAGCTTTACTACCGGACAATTATAGGTCCAATTTTAAAATGGTAATTTTGAGTCTTTTACTGAGACATTCACAAATCCACTTTATGCCTAGTTTAATATTATAGTTCAAACCTTATTGCATGCCCATTATAGGTCACAAACAAGGGTCAATCTTATATACAAAATTTATAGGACACTCACTGGTCATTTCTATTTTTTAGGTATACTATTACAAATCATTTTCCACTATTCAGTAGGCATTTCCCCATGCCAATTCAAGTTAAATTGAAATGTCATTCTAAGCCACAATATCTTTCATCTCATTCAATCAATTAAGGTAACCACAATGGCCTCACATTGCCATTAAAAGTAATTACACGAAGTCTACAATTTAAGATTTATTTCATGCCATTTTAGCTCACAATTATAGGCCATTTTTACCTATGCCTTACAAGCCAATTTTACACCCATTCCTAATCCCTTTTCCTTACATCATCATGTCATATTTCATGCCACATTTCCATGCATGGTTTCACATACTTCAAGCCAATTCCATGCCATGCATCACATACTCATGACATCATGCCAATCATGCACATTACTTAACATTACATACCATACTTACCATAACATGCCATGGCATACATACCTCTCGACCATAGCTTGCTTATGGCTATATACATGCATTGTTCCATAGTTCATCACACATACTTGTCATATATCACTATTCTAGCATATATATACATGCATACACCATATATTATACATGCCATGCTATTGCACACTACATATATGCCTCAGCCACACATGTTATGCCATAACACACATATACATGCCTCAACCACAATAGGCTCACACTCACACATGCATTGTTACATCAAATTCACCACATATACACCTATTTCCATACCAACCATACTATCTCCCATTACATATACCCTACATATATACCTACTGACAACATTTACATGCCATAATATATGCCTACACCTCTCGACCATAATAAGTGCATTACTATATCTACATTTTCCTACTATTTTCATCATATAAGTATTCATATCCATACTAACCATGCCAATTCTCATCAATGATACCATAAATATGTGCCATACATATGACTTACATGTTAAGATACATCATTAAACCTTTTGGCCATACCATGTACTATCTATAATCATGTATATTCTCATTAATTACACATATGTATCACTCATTCCTATGTTATACACATCATATCCCATAAAATCCACCCCAAACACATGACATACAACCATTCCCACACCATGACACAAAGCCACACCTCTTAGCCAAATTGGGAATGTAACCTTTCATCCCTTTTTCTCACTAATTCAACATGCCAAACATAATTTCCATACTTAATTATCATTATACTAAGCATAAATCCATAAGCCCCACCTAATACTAAATAAATTCACAACTTCTATACATAAATTCATAGCAATTCACATTGAAACATAATATGGAATACCTTTATTCAATCAAATTCATATATCTATACTTAAATTAGAGTCTTTCTTATACTTTAGCAACTTCTATTTCCTTGTTGAACCTCATTTCTACTATAGCCTGCATGCACACACACTTAGCTTAAAAAAATCATGAAAAATCACACAAGCCTCAATTTGAGAATATAAATATATGGGTAGGCTTAGAATGATGAAATTCCCTTAGAAGAAAAATAAAAAGTGGAAAAGATCACTTACACATAAACTTGAATTTTTTGCTACCCCTTTATGTATACTAAGGTTTCCTTGAATTTTCTTGACTCCTATGGTTACTTATGGTGTCCATAAGCTTCATGGATCACTTCATCATCAATTGAAATATGGTGGAATTAGATCTTGAATTGGCCAAAAATGATGGCTTAGAGGAAAGAGTGGCGTCGACCATAAATGGAGAGGGAGGAGGAGAAATGGTGAGGTGAGGGGGTGAGGTGTCACTTGGTAGCCCTCTCTACTCACATGCACCTTATAAAGTGGGGCTGAGGTGGCTCAATTTGTGAAATGTGTCACTCAAGCACCCCGAAATCTCGATTTTTCTCAAAAATTTAGAAACTTTTAAAAATATACTCGAACCTTAAAAAATTATTGTGTTAGTTTTAAACCATAAAATCTCAAGTCAAAATTCCTTCTATAGGATAGTTAACTAATTCCTCAGTTTATGTGAAAATCTCAAAATTTTAGGAAAAACAGCAAATGACCTCAAAAAATTAAAATTCATTCACCAATGGCCTCAGTGGAATTTTTTACCTTCAGGGTATGGTCTTTTTAGGTCCATCTGAGCACATCCCGGGTCATTCCTGACCCAACTCTATCTGAGCCTATGGCCTACTAGATTATGGCCTAATATAATTTATTACTTTTGCTAAATTTTTAAATTAAGCCATTTTCATATTTTTTTGGCCAGTCAAAGTTTCATGACTGGTACACCCCTCCTCGGGCCTCATAAAGGTAAATTGACACTTCGGGAACCCTATTCGAGCCTCAGAGGTACTGTTCATAGAGCCTCGACTTACGGGCCTCACAACACATTATTTGTGAAATTGAATAGAACTTTTACAACATCCCTCATAATAAGAATTTCCTGACCATCCATGTAATTAGAGAGCTAAAGCATAATGGCATCCTTCAATGTTTCATTATTGAGATACAGGACATAGTCTTTTATACCAATTGGTGCAACCTAACTAAGCATTATATTTTCAATGACCCTTCTCAAGTAATCTATTTCA
>CANXYI012165449.1:0-17686 GCA_948208565.1 Hura crepitans | reverse complement strand
AAATGTGATGGTTAAAAGATGTTAGTAAGTAATGATTATGCAATTAAGTGTTAAGGCATAATTAAGTTAAAACAAAAATTAATATGATAAGAGAAATGAGAGCTTAAATGAGATATAACCATGTGCTCTTATGGATACATGGCATAAAAAGATGTAATTAGGGTATGATGCATACTTAAACATATGATAATTAAGTGATAAAGATTAAGATTTATAGGAAATCTTAAGGCATATTGGCATATAAATACCTAAAATTAAAGTCATTTAGGTAATTGTAAGGAGTTTTAAGTTAGATTAGCATGAGTTAAAAATATATAATAAGGCATGTTGATTTTCTTTAAATAAGTTCAAAATGCAAATATAGGTACATGTAAATAATCAAATGGCCTAGCATAAAAGACTAATAACATGATTATGCAAGTTTAATGTGAGTTGACCATTATGACAAGTCTTATGATTAGTTATATAAGTGAAAGTGAAGAGAGGTAAATAAGTGATTAGTAAATGCATAATAGGAGTAAAATGTATGTATACATGAAACAAGTAAGGGTTGTGCTTTGATAACTTCATTAGATCATATGTATATGAGGTGTATGACTAATTAGTATGCTTTAACTATGCATGGAGGATTTTAAGTGTAATGAAACATAAAATGTGTAATATGTGAGTAAATGATGTAATTGAGTTATAAGTTTGAGTAGTATTTAAATGTATTAATTGGTGTATATAAGTAGCTATATGCTTTATCAACCTCATCCTAGTCAAGAGTCATGAAAATGAGATAAGTAACCATAAAAAGGGCCTAAGAAGGTAACAATTCTTTTTTTTTTGTCATACTTAAAGTGTACATAAGTATGTATTAAGCGAGAATCACATAAGGCTTAATTGATATATCTAATAATGACCATACGTGGTAGCCAAATCAATTAAGGTATGACAATAGGATATAATTTGAGTATTTTGCTAACCTTACAATTTTACATGGATATGGCATTAGATAAAGTGAAGTATGAAAGTAATTTATGACATAGAAATAAGTATGGCTATGAATAATGTAATGTAAGCATTGAAGTTAATGTGATTATGATGTAATAGGCTTATGATGATAATGAATGAAAAATGATATTGATATGAACAAAATGACAAAAAGAATATTAATTACCCTATTTAGTCATTTGTTGGCCAAATGACTTGCAAAACTTACATAAATTACTTTTAGCATGTTAAACTAAATAAATAATGGTAATGGCTCATACAATTTGACAACTTAGTTTAGATAGTTTGGCTAGTCAACTAGGGTTGGATTGTAATTGCTAGGGGACTTCAGTGCCTTTTTAGGCTAGTAGTTGTATAGGTCCAGCAAGGCCACTACCCATATCTTAGTCTAGTGTAGCAACCATATAAGTCTAGAAAGGGCACTGCATATCTATGACCTTTATAGTCTAGTATGGCCTTTGTGGCTAGATAATTCCCTTATATAGTGCCGGGCATAATTCTCTTAAATATAGGAAAACAAATGTATAACAAGATTAAAGAAGATTAAGGCATGTAATTAATAGACATGTAAACATCTAGCAAGAATATTATATCTTATGCATGTATGGTTATTGATGCTTATGTAAGTTATGATATCTAGATTGTATGCACATATATGACCTTTTTATCCTTGGTACACCTTCATTTATGCTAATGATATCATTAGTGCATAATACATGATCAGATACATGATTAATTCTTACTATTAGAAATACATTTATTCCTCATATCACAAAAAGTGTTAGTAGTACATAAGTTTGAAATACTAATATATAATATGGTCTTTCATTAGCGAGATTTTTAGCTTATCTAATTAGTTATAATAAATTAGCCCATCTTGTGTTTAATACATAAATCATGAGCATAATAAACTTGGATATACTACTAAGTAGTGTTGCTTAGCTTGTCATTATGGTTTTGCAATGTGTAGGTTTTTTAGGATCTAAGTTACGCAATAAAAGCTACTTAGTTACGTAGCAGAAGCTGCTTATTGTTTGTGTATAAGGACATTGTGAAGTGGAAGAGATTCTTATTTGGGATTATCATAATGTATAAGTGTATAAAGTTGATATATATATGAGGCTTATATGTATTTTGTAAATAAGCTTTTTAAGTTTATGTTATGGTTTGTAATTGATTAAGTATTGTTCTGTAATGTTCTAAAGCTTGCTTAGTATAATGATAATAAATGTATGATAAGTGATAGCTATGCATGTAGTGGTAGATATAGTTTTTATGATTAGTTTCAAGTCATACGATTATATGAAATGTACTTGATATGGATGTATAGTTGATATGGCTTGTATGTTAATGGAGATTATAAGATGAGTTGATGTAATTTGCATCATATAAGTTATAGAAGTACTTTTCTTACATGTTTAAATTTGGGATAGTGCTAGGGGATAGCTATTATTCTGCTAGATTTTTGACACGAGGACCTCAAATAGTCTACCATGTTATATAGCTTTAAAATGTATGAGTAATAAAGTTTATGTTTAATAAGATTTCAAAATAAAAAAGTTTTTAATTAAACTAGATATAAGGAAGATGATTTTAGGTTATATGTCATCTCTCACTTAGGTTTGTCATAGTCTAAGTGTGGGTGTCACATTGATGTTTAGAATGGTAACAAGATCATTTTTGGATTATTTAGTTGATTGAAAAAATTTCATTTAATATCCTTTCCCTTCATAGTTATAACATACAAAAATAGAAGTTGCAAAAGAATTATTAAAACAATCAATAGAAAAGTTATTAGAAAGCTAGCCTATAGAATAGGATATAGAAGACTAATAATAGGATCCAAATCTAAAGTAAACCTCTTCCATGTGAATTACAATTGCAGCTAATAGTAAGTTGTGTTGTAGGTGAGGATAGAACACCATCATTAAGGTTTTCAAACTTCAATTGGTATTCTTCATTCAACAAAAGACCCAATCGATCATTAAATCTTACAAATTCAATACAAGCTTCCAAAGCCTAAGTAAAAGGTCTACATGTGGGTTTTAAAGCTTATAGAATAAATTCAATACGAACAACTTTTTGGAATAGGGTGTGGTAATGTGGCAAGTTAGTTAGAAATACTTTAGCTTTCTATATATAAGTAGAAATGCTATCACTACCACGTCACAAATTAAAAAGTTAAGAATGCAGTGGTATAATTTGTGATTTAGAATCATTAGTATAGTTTTGCACAAACTTGTTGTAAGCTTCTTTAGTGGAATGAACTTTAACAATTTGAAGGAGAAAAGCTTTAGAAATTGAGGATATCGTAATTAAATCTTATTATAATCACATGACTGCAACTCATAAAATAATCAAATCACAATTAAACCAAGATTTGGGGCGTGACATAAGAGGTAACCACCAATAGTTATGTCTAGAATATTCAGCAGATATTTATTAGATCAACTAATTGTGATAAAACAATTTATTTGTTTTACCATATAAATAGCACACATGATTATACCACATATAGACATGTCACCCACGTAAAAGTATTTATGCTTTTTAAATTAATAAGAAGTTATGATAGTGATAATAAATGAATCATTATTCATGTAATATATTTTTTAACTTTTAAAATATTTTTCACATATTTTAAATTTTTTTTAACTTATTATTTGTATATTAATGTACATATAAAATATAAAAGAATAATGTATTGCAATTTCATGATTATTACTAGTTACATTAAATTTCATATGTAATGAGCATAATAGGATCAAATATTTTTCGATGAAATAAAAGATAAAAATTATGGAGATATGTAAAAAATTTTAGAATGCCCCATTGCTTTCGAATATTGCATGAAAATTATTAAGAGAAGTGCTAAATATCTTCTTTTTAATTATTTCTTTTTTATTTTATGCATTGAGTTAGTGACACATATGTACTATGTTATCATTGTGTTTTCAATTTTGATATCACTAGTTTTTATTAAAAACACCATAATTACTTTTCCTTTCAAAATTGTATTTTTTATGTTTTTCATTTTAAAACACCCCTTTATCTTATCTTCTTTTAGTAAAACAAATTATATTTTATATTAACTCAAATACCTAATTTCCCTCTTTCTCCTTTTTTAGAAAGACACATATTCCTCTTTATTAAATTAAGCAACAATTCTATTCTTCATCTACTATTACTCTTTTGTTGTCACTAATTCTTTTTCCATAGGTCTGCATTTAGGAATTCCACATAATGTTGAAGCTTTACTTCTCTCAAACTAGGTAATATACTTAATTTTCTTCTTCTTTGTCAACATTTTTAGATGTCGATAACTAATTTTCAATTTTTAGATTAATTTTTTTGGATAATTAATGATACATATAGGTTTTTTTATGAGGATTTTCTACACTATTTTTTGTTGCAATTGATTTTTCTATTGTCTTTTTTGCTGCAATTGATTTTTTTGCACTAATTTTTTCTATTGCATTTTATTTTTATATTAAAAAAGATTTCTTTTCACTAATTATCCCTCTCATTAGATTGTTATTCTTTGGTTGCATTTCTTCTTCCATTTGTTCAAAGTGCTATCCGAAAGATAAAAGAGAAAGCATATATAAAAACTTATTGAAAGTCATTGCAAATGCTTATAAGATATTTACTTATAGACAACTCTCAAAGGCAACTCACAAATTAAGCAAAGAAAACTTGTTAGGTACTAAAGGTTTTAAAGTGTTTACAAGGGTGTCATTTCTTCAGATGTTCTTGAGATCATTATAGTTAAAAAGATCTCTACAACTTCAAATCAAGTTCTGATTTCCTTCCTATTCATTAAAATGAGTTATGATTTAGCTTGCTAATTTACATTGTTAGCAAGAGAAAGAGAGTACTTAGCATAAATATGCACCGAAAAGAGGCTAGAAAACTCGATTCAAAATCTTAATAGGCTTAATAATAGCATTATTTACCTTCATGAACAATGTGATAATCTTATGGTTCACCATGACATCGAGTTAAATAATGTAATGTTAGACTCCAAATTTAATTCTCATTTAGGATATTTTAGGCTTGTCAAATTGCTCCATAACTCAACAGTTACAACAATGTTTGCAAGAACACTTGGATATTTAACTCTTGAGTGAGCTTTACGTGGAAAGCTACCTAGAATTAAATAATTATATCTTTAATATGGTGGTGCTTAAAGGTGTTACAAAGAGAAGATTAGAGGGTATTTTGTATGACAACAGTTTAGTAGAAAATGTGTGGAGTCTATATAAGAGAAATGCAATTGAAGTAGTAATTGATAAAATGATTAAAGGGCAATTTAATAAGGAAGAAGAAAAGAGAGCACCGATTATTAGACTTGCTTGCATCCTAATCCTTCATGTCATCCTAAGATGAGAAAGGTGGAGCATATTTTTGAACCCAAATAAAGCATTAATAAAGTTGCCAGGATCAAGGCCTAGATCAATCTATGTACACTTAACATTTTCAACTTTAATTACTACTGATTTTAGGTCTTATATGCATTCATCTGAGTCCATTGAAAGAAGTAATAGAGAAAAAACTCATTAGAGTTTAAAGAATTACAATTTTCATGAATAATATACTTATAGATTTGGTTTAGGAAAAAAAATTATTTGCATATATATAGATAAACATACCATTGTTTATATATAAACTAAATTCCTTTTTCATTATATTTGTTTTTTAATTTTTTCATAGTTTTTGAGAGAGAATATCATATACATGGTTTTAATTTTTGCATACATGGTTTCATGAATGAATAAACAATAGCAAGAGAAAAAAACCATTATAAAATTTACTAATTGGTATACCGTAAAAGTTCAAGCTATTATATACTTTCTAAAATTTGGTTTGATAAAGTATAACATGATATACCACAAAAGTCCAAGCTATTATATACATTCAAAATTTTAGTATAATAAAGTATAACATGGTATAGCATAAAAAGTCCAAGTAATTATATACATGGTAAAAATTTTGTATAATAAGGTATAACATGATATACCACAAAAGTCCGAGTTATTATATACATTTTAAAATTTAGTAAATTCTGATATAATATAGTATGGCCAGAAAGTCCAAACTATTATAATATTCTAAAATTTGGTATAATAAGATATAAAATGGTATGACATAAAAAATCTAAGCTATTACACATTTTGAAATCTAGTATACTTTGGTATACTAAGCTATAACATGGTATACTACATAAAATCCATAAAATATTTGTATAACAAGGCAGACAACAAAAATCCAAGCTATTATACACATTTTGAAATTTGGTATAATTGGGTATAACAAGATATAATAAGTTATAATATTCTAAAATTTGGTATAACAAGGTATAATAAGGTAGGTTACAAAAATCCAAGTTATTATATACGTTTTGAAATTTGTTATAGTTTGGTATAATAAGGTATAACAAGATAGATCACAAAAATTGAAGCTATTATACACATTCTAAAATTTGGTATAACAAAGTATAATAAGATATAATACAAAAATCTAAGTTATTATATATGTTCTAAAATTTAGTAGAACAAGATATAATAAGGTATAACAAGGTACATCACAAAAATCTAAGCTATTATATACATTCTAAAATTTAGTAGAATTTTGTATAATAATGTATAATAATTTATAATAAGGTAGATGGAAAAAATCTAAACTATTATATACATTTTGAAATTTGGTTTAATAAAACAATATAAAAAACTTTAAAAATTAATAAAACCTATCACAGATTGCTATTTTGCAATAAATCTACAACTTACAAAATCTGTTGGGGGATTTATTAAAATAAATTTCAATTAGGCATGGTAATTTCACAGCAGATCTTGCCTATTATGGGTAAAAAAATTTTCATTATTGTTTCTTAAAATCATCATAGTTTAATATAATTTTAAGATCCACAGATGAAAAATCCCGTTGCAACTTTTATTAAAATTTATTTTCGCTATGGACAATCCATCCCTCAATATGTCTCCTTTAAAAAAAATATTTGTAACAACTAATCCATTGCTAATTCATTACAAATTTAGGGTTGTGAAAAACTTTAATTGACTTGATTAATTCGATCAACCCAAATTGAAAAGACCTAAATTTTTAAATTTTTTGGATTATTCGAGTCAGATTAAAAAATTTAAAAGTTAGGATTTTAAGGTGGAGTCAAGTTGATTTATTTATAAGAAATCGTAATAACTCGACCCAACCCGAATGTTATTAATAATTATTTTTTTTTTAAATTTTAAAGATCAAAAGGCAATTTGTATGTCAAAAGGAAAGAGTTGAATGGTTACTATATTAGTCTTTAAACTTTTAAAAAATATACCTAATCAACAAAATTTCAATTATAATCCTTCTATAATTCTTTCTTTAAAATTTTCTTTTATTTAGCTTAATTATTGAAATCTCTTTAATTAATTTGAGAAAGTCAAATGTATTTCTTGAATTATTAATTTATTAGCCCTTTAAAATTTAAGTATTCTCTTTCCTTATTATGTGAAAAATAAAGAATATAAAAAAGAGAATATACTTAGAAATTTTCAAATTAAGGACAATTTTTATTATTAATTGTCATATATAATTTTACTTCATGAAGAATTGATTTGATATTTTTACTTTTGGAAAAACTTATGTTGTAATTATTTGAAAATTTTATTTAATAAATTTTTTTTGTATTAAGATATTGTGTGATAATGACAAATATAAATTTTTTAATTAACGTGATTTGTTCGGGAGTTCGTATCAGGCCCCAAATTATACTTTAAGTAGGTTCAGGTGAGAGAATGAAGGGAAATTTATGTTAGAGTCAACCTAGGTTGGATTAATTTTTTACCCAACCCAAGCTCAACGTTGCACAATGTTACATATACACGTAGAAGGGGTAAAAAGGGAAAATTTGTCATGTTAGGGTGGAAATTTATAAAGCATTAGCTGGAGCATGTGGGTTAGTTAGCATAACTCAACATGTTTTTTTTCCTTTAAATGTAATGGTTCCATAAAGCATGACCACTTTTGCATGTTAATGAATTCTCATTCCTTCATTCTCTCTCTCTCTCTCTCTCTCTCTCTCTCTCTCTCTTTCGCTCCTTTCTTTATTCATGCTCTCTGAATTTCTTAAAATTTCTTTGAATCTTATTTATCATTCTCTGCTAATTCCTAATTCCCAATGTAATGCTCATTGTTAGGAAATATTCCTAACAAATTGGTATCAGAGCCTAACTTTCCTTAGCCAGTTTCTTCTTCTTTTTCTTCTTTTATTCTACTTAACACCGGTGCTTTGTTCATCTTTATTTTTTGATTGAAAAATAAAGCATCTATGACCAAGAATCCAATAGCTCACAAGCTCAAAAACACTACCTCCGATGAGTCCTTAACATTAATAAAGGACTTTTAAGAGCAACTCTATCTCCTCCATTACAAATTAAAGGAACAGAAGTCCTCTACCTTTAGCAGTTGGAGTCCCACTGTAGGTTTCTGAAAAACTCCTTGTAGGAGCACAATAGTAGAGTCTCTACTATAATGCAAGAATAATAGGCCTTGCGACAAGAGCAACATAAGATGCTTGGGATTTGTGAAGAGTTATGCTTGGAAAACCAAAAATCAGTGGCTTATCTAGTGCAATTAATCCAAGGATCTCAATCATTGCCACACACCGCTACTGAAATAGCTTCTTATGCTACTAGTAGTAGCAGTACTACCTCAACTCTAAATTGAGGTAAGGAAACTTTCGCACCGTTTGTTTCTAATTGCCTTGACAGAGGTATCCTTTTAACACCTTTGCTTATTGATGCTGGTAATAATAGGAAACAAGGGAGACCTTATATGAATAGATTGGTGTATAGGTATGATTTATCCCTCTTTGAGGGGCTGGAAGTAAAGTCTTAGCTAGGGAAATGTAAAAAATATTTCCTTATTTATGATGTTCCACTTGAGAGACAAACAAATGTTACTAGTCTTTTTTTACAAGGACATAATGAGGCCTGGTTCCTAAATTGGGTCTAAGATAAGGAGGTAACGAGCTGGGATGAATTCATATAGACCATTAAGGGCTGATTTAAGGATATAGAGGAGGATAATGTGGTAGAGGAGCTATAATAGCTAAGGCAGTAGCTTCGGTAGGGGAATATTTAGACAATTTTGAAGAGCTTAAGCTAAAAATGGATAGGTTCTATCCCAATTAGCCAGAATCTTGCTATGTGTCAAGTTTTATTAGAGGTTTTAAGGATGAAATTAAGTCAGTCATTAAGATGTTTAAACCAACTAATCTCTATGGTACTATTTAACAAGCAAGGCTATAGGTGAAGCATTTGGTAGCCTTGAAACCCAACTCCACTTCTAAACCTTTCCCAAAACAATGGAATTTAACCTCCTACAACCAAACATAACACTCTAACCCCTCTTTCACCTCACCAAAAAGTCATTTCCCACCTTCTTCACAAAACAAAACTTCCAATCTCCATTCAAAAAATACCCCTCCTATTAACTGCACTCTCAGAGCTTGTTACAAGTGTAGGGATAGGTATAGACCAGGACATCAGTGTGTTAAAAAATAATTCATGTTGATAAACATAGTAGAGGATGAAACATTCAATGGGGAAGCTTGGCAAGAGGTGGAAGAATCACTTTATGTGGAAACTAACAATGTTAAAGAACATATTACCATTTCACTGAATGCAGTAGAGGGCAAGTTGAGTGACAACACTTTGAAACTAAAGGGTTAGCTCAATAAAAAGCTAATTATGATTCTAAGTGACAATGGAAGTACTCATAGCTTTGTCGATTCTAAGCTAGCAAAAGAATTGAAGTTGCCAATCCTCTAGAGTGCCACTGCTATAGTCACTATTATAGATGGGAGAAAGCTGACGGTTACTAATCGATGTAATGGATGCAAATGGACTATCCAAGGCATAAAATTTCAATTTGATGTACATATGCTAGAATTAGGGGACTATGACATGATATTGGGAGTTGATTGGATGAAATGCCACTCCCTAATTACTTTTGACTTTGTGCCCAATAAGCTATCCATTCGAGTGGATGGTAAGATTGTAGAATTGAGGGAATTAGAGGAGAAGATTAGCCTTCAAATGATGTCAACTAAGGTCCTAAACAAGGTGGTTAGTCACAGCTAGAAAGGGATCACTTTTAGGTTATTTTTGATAAATTTAATGCCTGAAATAGAGGACCAGCCAAGGGAGAATCACCCAATTCCATAATCGATCCAAACCCTTCTTTCTCATTATCCTTATCTATTTCAAATTCCCACCTAACTGCCTTTTTAGAGGCAATATGACCATTCTTTACCCTTCAAACCCAATGCTGAACTACTAAATGTAAGGTTATATCACTATTGCCACCATTAAAAAATTGAAATTAAAAATTAGTCCAGGAGATGCTTGATTCCCACCTCATACAACCCAACAACAACCCTTTTACATCTTCTATTCTGCTAGTTAAAAAGAAGGATAGTACTTGGCATTTTGCATTGATTACTAGAGTTGAATAAGCTTACTGTCAAAAACAAGTTTCCAATTCCCATAATTTAGGACCAATTGGATGAGTTATATGGTGCGATCATATTCTTTAAAATAGATTTGTGGTCTAGTTATCATTAAATCTAGATGAGGTAACATCATGTATTCAAAACAGCTTTTAAGATCCACTTTAGACACTATGAATTTTTGCTCATGACTTTTGGCTTAAAAAATGCCCCAGCCACATTTCAAGCCCTTATGAATGATATTTTTTAGCCTTATTTGTTGAAGTTTCTACTGGTCTTCTTTGATGACATCCTTATATACAGTAACTCCTTAGAATTGCATGTTTAGCAACTCTAACTTATTTTTGAATTATTGCAATAACACAGCTCTATGGAAAACATTCCAAGTGTAAATTTGGTTTGAATTCCATCACCTATCTAGTCCATATCATATCAATTGAAGGGATCTTTACTAATCCTAGCAAAATTCAAGCAATGACCAGTTGGCCTACACTCAAGAATTTGAAGGGGTTTTGTCGATTCCTAGGGTTGATATGTTATTACCAAAGGTTTATTAAGGGATATGGGTTGTTAGCCAGGCTTTTAATGAAACTGCTTAAGAAAAACCATTTCCATTGGACTTTCAAGGTTGATACTTCCTTCCAACTCCTTAAATGGGTTACATCTAGTGCTTCATTATTGGCTTTACTTGATTTCTCTAAACCTTTCATTATAGAGTGTGATGAAAGTGGTGTTGGGTTAAGCTTGGTGCTAATGCAAGATAGGATACCTTTAGCCTATATTTCTAAAACTCTAAGCCTAACAAATCAAAATTTATCCACCTATGAAAGAGAGTTTATAGCTATACTCCTAGATATTTCTAAATTGAGACAATACTTGGAACATAAACCCTTTGTGATTCAAACTGATTATGAGAGCATAAAACACCTTCTCAAGTAATAACTCCACACATGCATTCAAATCAAGGGCATATCTAAGCTCCTAGGCTTGAACTATACAATTCAATACAAAAAAGGATTGGATAATAAGGTGACAGATGCACTTTCTAGGTAATTTCTCAACTCTATTCATCTCTCATTCTTATCTTTATCCACTTCAATTCCCCACTAGATTACAAAAGTTTTGGCTTCTTATGAGGATAACTCCCATGCTCAAACACTATTTCAATCCCTTCTCCTTGATTCACATGCTTTCCTAAACTACACTCTCCATTAGAGGCTACTTAAATACCAGGGCAGATTATACAATGGTGGGCTGAAGACACTAAGAGATAGACACCTACAACAAAATTTTTATTAGCCCAATATGCAAGAAAGTGTGGTGCAATAGGTCAACTCTTGTGATGTTTATAAGAGATGCAAAGGGGAAAACATTCCTTAATCGGGTTTACTTCAGTCCTTACCCATTCTCACCCAAATTTGGTAGGACATCTCTATGTATTTCATTGAGAAATTACCTAAATCTAGTAGATTTGATACCATCCTAGTGGTTATCAATTAATTCTCTAAGCTGGCTCATTTTCTACCTCTCTTTCATCCATTCTATGCAAGCAAAGTTGCAAAAGCATTCTTTGACCAAGTTTTCAGGCTACACGGGATGCCTAAAATGATAGTTTTAGATTGGGACAAGCTATTTATAGGGCTGTTTTGGTAGGAATTAATGAAATAGATGGGAATAATGCTTTTAATGAGTTGGGCTTACCATCCTCAGATTGATGGGCAAACCAAAAGTCTCAACAGATGTATGGAATCATATCTCCGATGTATGAATTTTACAAACCTAAATTCTAGAGTCATTGCCTGAGTTTGGCAAAATATTGGTACAACACCAGTTAGCATTCAACCATTAAAATGAACCTATATTAGGCGATGTATAGCACTCCTCCCCCACTTCCTTTCCTTTCTCCAACTACTTCTCCTATAGCGAAAGTTTAAGAAATTCTCAATACTGGTAAAGAACTCAACTCCTTTCTCAAGGAGCAATTATTTGTTTCCAATAATAAAATGAAGTAATATACAGATAAGAATAGAAATGAATGGGATTTTAGGGTTGGTGATTGGGTTTATCTTAAAATTCAACCCTACTGCTAGTCCACAGTAGTAGTTTAAAAGTCCCTTAAGTTGACAGCTAAGTATTATGGGCCCTTCAAAGTACTAGCCAAAGTGGGTTCAGTTGCTTACAAGTTAAACCTACCTATATCTTGCACACTCCATCATGTTTTCCATTTTTCATTACTCAAGGGAAAGGATGAATCTAGACCTGTTACTTCAGTTCCTACATTTTCACTTACTTTTGAAGGTGAATTCCTAATTCTACTAGAGCAAGTCTTAAACAGCAGAATAGTTCTGGTAAGGGACACTCATGTCTCTTAATTACTCATTAAATGGCATCATCTATCCTTTTTTGATGCTACCTAAGAAGACTAGAATTACATTAAAGCTCAATTTTTGGATTTTTATAATTCTTCGGGATAAGAATGTACCCATAGGGGGGGGTCTTATTACGTATACATGTAAAAGGGGTAAAAAGGGAAAATCTATCATATCAAGGCAAAAATTTATAGAGCACCAACTGAAGCATGTGGGTTAGTTAGCATAACTCATTATGTTTTTTTTCCATTAAATGTAACGGTTCCATAAAGGAGGACCATTTTTACATATTAATGAATTCTCATTCCTTCATTCTCTATCTCTCTATCTCTTTCTTTTCTCTATTCCTACTGTCTGAATTTCTTGAAATTTCTCTAAATCATATCTATCATTCTCTGCAAATTCCTAATTTTGGATGTAATGCTCATTGTTGGAAAATATTCCTAACACATAAATTAATTTAAAATTTTAAAAAATAAAATTGTCTTATTTTAAATAACCACACAAACTATAATATCAAAATTGATATTAATAAATAAAGTATCATAATAAAAATATAATACAATAAGTGACTAAGGACTAAGTATTGAGCAAAATATTAAGCATCCATCTTATTAATTAATTATGCTATTTCAATATTTTTTGCATCACCAAAATTCCCATGAAAATTGTACTTTCTAATAGAAGCTCGCAAAGACTCGTCTTCTTTAGACTTATTCTAAAATGTAAACCGATATTAGATTAACATGCATAATTGAACTTTTCTATCCATTAATCTCTTATTAAATTGAAACTTGTTAGCTAAAGCTTGATACAAATATATAACTATATAGTCATAAAATTACATTTGTAAATAATAAGGAGAAAAAAATAAATGAAGCTCCACTCTATAAGAACACACTACACCTCTAATAATTGAAAAAGAAATGTACATTTGCATAATTTCTGCTATACTTTCTCATAAGGGAAATAGAGAGCACAAGCAAACAAGGAAAAAATAGCCAGGTAAAACTTTCTAATAGACTATCTTTTGTTTATTAAACTAACAACTTTTTCACTAAATTATTAAACAATAATTATTGGCCAATAAGCATGCATTCTAAAATATTAAAAAATAGATTTCCTTTTGTATTCTATAGAAAAAATATTTGTGTCCTTTCTAAATGTTTGCCATCATGACTATTATGGGAGAAGAATTCTTACGTTAATTTCTAGAATTTAAGTGATATTTTAGTGGTAATTTGAAATGGTCAAATAATGAACTAAAGATTAAAAAAATTGCCTCTAAACAATATACTTAGCTAACAAATATATATTACTGATGAAAATCAAAATCAATGATTTGCTTTTGTCTAGGGACTAAATTTATTTATAACAAACAACTTAAGAAATAGTAATAAAGTAACATCAAGAAATTTATTCAGTGAAAGAATATTTAATATGTCAAAATTGATAGCTAGAGCTAAGTAATTGAAAACAAAGTAAAATTTTTATATTATTTCGAACAGAAAATCCTACTATTCCTATCTTAAATAGCTTCAAGAAAAAAAAAATCTGCAAAAGTACTCAAAAAGTTATAAATGCTGGTAAAATGATTTAGAGTTTATAAATGCAACCAAAATAATTTTATTAGAAGGATTAAAACCTTACATTTTGAATTATCAACATCAATCTCCCTTTCTCTAACATAAATACACAAGCCTTATCTCCTACTTCTATAGTACCTATCCTACAGCACAAAAATTATTGATAATAGTCCGTGTATCTTTTATTTCTACTACATTGCAACAAAGGATGAAATTTGCCACCCATGTTTTTATTGCATAATAGCAGCAAGATTTTTTTTTTTGTATAAATAGCACAACTTTAATGTAAAAACAAGGATCCCCTTATAGTCATAGAAAATATGCAGTAAAAGGGAAAGCAAATAAAACATATAGATATCAATGAATTAAATTTGCATTCTAAGTAAATTACAATAAAATGATTAGAAATAAGACACGTATAGATAATCCAAAAAAGAATGCAATATAAAGTAGTACATTCCTATTATTTATCTCTCAATTATGAACTTTATTCAAATTATGTAAGCCAAATGGTGTGGTGTCAATTAAATCAAAGGAATTTATGTCCTTTCAATAAGAGTATACTTGTAATGCCTGTATGCAGGGGCTCTGAGGATAGTACGCCAAGACCTTAGAAGTGTGCCCAGAGTGTTAGGTTACCTGCACAAGGCTTGAGATAAGGTACACTCTCCAGTAAACTTTATTAGGCTCAAATGGTGAAAATGACTGAATTTAAAAATTTAGCAGAACTAATAAATTATTTCGAGTTGTAAGCTAGCGAGCTATGGGCTTAGATCGAGCTGGGCCAGGAATGACCCGAGATGAGTTTGAACGGACATGAAAATATCATACCCTAAAGGTTAAAAATTATAATAAGGCAAATGGTGAAGAAATTTTAATTTTTTGAGGTCATTTGAGAATTTTTGATATTTTGGTAAAATTGCAGTTTTTCGCTAGCCTATCTTCGAAGGAATTTGGCCATGAAATTTTATGTGCCCCTAAATGAGGCTATTTGAGGATTTTAGCAACAAAAGCAACAATTTTTAGAGGTTTGGGTGAATTTTTAAAATTCCTCAAAATTCTATCAAGAAATTGAGATTCTCATAAAATTTGGTTCGCCCATATCCCAATAAAATTTTGCCATGAAATTTTATGAACATCTAATTGGGACTTTATGAGGATTTTAGGAATAAACAGTGTAATTTTTTAATGAACGAGTGATTTTAAAAAATTTTCTGAAGTTGATAGCCCTTATTACCGAGAAACTAAGTTTTGGGGTGCTTAAGGGCCATGTGTTGCAACCCCAGGCCTTTCAACACCCACTCAGTAGCTGGACTATGCTACTAAACTCTTTGGAGGACACCTGGCCACTTTCTTTCCTCCACCCACTGCATTTTCTTTCTTATTTCCTATTTCATTGTTGTCTATGTTGGGATAGCCCTTCTTTTTCATTTCTTTTACTATTCAGCCAAATTCCCTCAATCTAAAGCCCCAAAATTCTCTAAGATAGGCTACCATTGAAGTCTTAAAGGAGGTGGCTTCCCTTAGCAAGCAAGAAACATAAGAAAAAAAAGAGAAAGAGACAAGATAAAATGCTTTAGGCAGCAAGGAAATCTAGTGTTAGAGTAAGTTAAATTCCTTTGGTTTCATTTTGGTTTTTGGAAAATCTTTCTTCCTTAAGAATGTCTCTGTATTTAAGATTTTTAAGTGGTAATTATGTGTGTGTTAGGGGTTTTTGAGGTTGGAAATGCTAGGAGCAGCCAAAGGGGAGACTTTATTAAAGGCATGGCGGTGATTTAAGGAAGCCAGGCTACTAGAATTCTTAACATGTATGTGAATTTAATTAAATTCTAGCATACCTTAGTTTTCTTTAGTGTCTATATGAGGCCATGATAAGCTGAACTTCTAAATTATAGCAAAATTTTGAATATGTATCTTGGTGGTAGTCTAGATGGGTGATAACATGAGGAGAGGCACCACTTTTGTTGTCTTCATGGTAATAAGTGGGATGGAATTCAAGTAGCCTTATATGTGTGTATCTAGTTGCTGCCTTATGCATAGAAGTAGGGAATTTTAGTTTTATGTGGCATAAGGGTCTAATGTGGATTAGGTTGTGTTGAGAAGAATGTTTACATGTGAATGGGATGCATGTATGAGTAATGTGTAGCATAAACGTGTTAGTAGAAAGTTAGTATGTTGTTAATAGCGTTGTATGGGACTAGAGGCTAAATTGAGGAACAATGTGTACCTTGGGTTGCATTGAGAGCAGGGGTATATGCTTAAGAATACATGTCTTTAGCATTAAACCATCAAGATAATATAAGAGTGTGAGTGTGCACTTGTGGCGAGGCCTTTGATGAATGAGGAATGACAAGTGAGGTGTGACATAAGGTAAATCCTTATATACTCTTGCTAGGAATAGATGAGGAATATGTGTAACATTCGCCAGTCAAGGTCTTATGAACAGTGCTTCAGGACCTGAGTGATGTTCCCCGTGGTGCGGGTCATCATTTCGAGTCCGATGACTACCATATTGCTAATAGAACTTTGACGAGCCTAAAAGTGGTCAAAACGAATGAATTAAAATTTTTAGCAAAACCAATAAATCATTTTAGGGTATAAGCTTTCATTTTCGGAGATAAAAATATTTCGGGCCGGGACAGCCTCGGGACTCGATAATGTGCCAGATGGTCTCAAAAATGTCATACCCTGAACCTCAAAAATTCCACTAAGCATGGTGAAGAAATTATAATTTTCTGAGGTCAACCGATATTTTTTTTGAATATTTTATTCCGGTGGGTGAATAGTACCTAAAAAGTCAATAATGGAATTTTGATCCCAAATTTTACAAGGGCCCTAGTCTTATTAATCGATTATTTTTAAAATAGAAATGGGAAATTTTTGAGGTCTCTGGAATATTTTATTAATTTTTGAAGTGGAAAAGCTATGAAAATGCCTAAAAATTGATTTTAAGGCCAATTGAATCGAACCAATTAGACCAACCCAACCTATATAAACTCTCTCACATGTGTGAAGCCTTCACACATGAAAGAGTCATCTTCTTCCTTCTCAAAACCCCATAGCCGATGCCACCTTCGGGTTTTCTCTCTCATCTCTTTCATTTATCTCACCAAAATCAAGTAAAGTCCCATAATTTTTCATGCTCTTTCATCTCCTCACTTCAAAACATTGAAAAACCTGAAGGAAAAGGCTAAATCTGAAGAGTTTATTCACTT
>CANXYI012165441.1:0-14007 GCA_948208565.1 Hura crepitans | reverse complement strand
TCTAGAAATATCATTTTTGAATAAAATAAACCATTTAAAATGAGGATTATTACTTATTACATGACACTTTAAGGAATTACTTAGCCTGTTTTAAAAGGGGAAAATTACCAAAATACCCTTTCATTATGTTTTTATTACTTCTCTTGAAATAGTTATTCATATCTGCTTGACTTTATCTCTCTAAGGTATCTATATGTCTTGAAGCAGTCTTCTTACCTACTATGTATTTATATTGCCTTAAATTAATTATTTAGACTAATCTAGCACATTCGTGCAAAATGACTAGAATGCCCTTTAACTGGCATCTTATCAAAGTTGAGGAAATACTGTTCCATTATACTTAATCTTTCTATTCATATTCAATCTGATAATTTATTTGATTAAATTCTCTGGCCTAACTAGAAAGATGACACTTTAAAACACTAGATCTAGAGGGATAATAACTAGTGCAGTGGTCCCCATTCTAGACTTACACTGCTGTACTGGCATATGTGCCATAATAGAGATTAACCATAGCCTCCCTAGGCACAATAAAAATAACTATGTGGCATAATAGAAATCAGCTTGTGGGCCTTCCCAACCATAATAAAATAATTGAGTGGCATAATAGAGATCAGCCCGTGGGCCTCCCCAACCAAAAATATCTTTCAAGAACTAGGTGACATAATAGAGATCAGTCCGTAGACCTTTTCAGCCATTAATGAACTAGCAGCTACAAAACCCTATGTTAACTGGTCAACCCATCTAGTGGGTGTCTAACCAATGGGCTAAGTAGCTCAATTTAACTTTATTTATTAGCTAAAATTATCCTTATAATTTTTGAGTCTAAAAAATAGATAGATAAAATTTTTATCTTATACTTTAAAATTTTAGTCAGATTGGTATAGCAACTTTTTAGCCCTACCGAGTAAAATTTAGAAATAATTTTTAAGTCTATTGTTACCAAAATTTAAGGTATTTTATATTATAATTTATCAATATATTTCCACCTTAAAACTTAATACTTTCTATTCTAATGGTATTTTTGGTTCAGGTAGAGATCCACTAGACAGTTATAGGTCATTTCGACCACTTTTAACAGTCAATTTATCAGGACTATTATAAGTCCAATCACAAATATTACAATTGAAACCAATTTAGCTAAGTCGCATACAACTTTTCTTAGAACCCATTCCTTGTAACTCACGGATACAAGCACCAATGCACTTTCTATAGTGAATTCCACACTAAAACTTCAATAAAACATTTCCTAGCTTGCCAATCATAACTTATATCCCTCTTAGGTAGAAAGATACTCATTTAAACTACCTTAAACAACAAATTTTTACAAGCACTTTTGAGAAATTTATGTAACTACTCATGAACACTAGTCATAATTCCATCAAAACTTAGGTATTTAACATCACTTTGGGGAAATTCAAGCCATTATACTATCATTCCAACCATCTAAATTCCAAATTCACTAACCTAGGCACCCATACACATGAGAAAAGTGCTATAAATTCACTTACATAACACTTTAAAGATGTCTTTCTCATTTAGCCTACACTGTTAGCACTAATTCTAGCATGCATAGTGACTTTGTTCCTCTTTCTTAACCACTAAGCTGACCTCCAATGGCTACCAATCCATCACACACACTATCAAACATGTTTTAGATATGATTTAGAATAAAAAATCACCTAAAAAGCCTAAGAAATTAGGGAGATACAACTATAAACTCACCTTGGTGTCATTTCTCCGGATTGTTCTGACCTTAGCCCCTTTTTCGATTTTTTTCTCCCAAACCACAGGTTCTTTTGGCCTAATTATTTTTCCTTATGATCCCTAACATCCTAAAGAAATTTTAGCCACTGAAATCACTTCATTTGGCTACTAGAGAAGAAAGTGATGGCTAAAATATAGAGGAGGTGGCGTCGACAATGGCTGGGCAGAAGAGAAAAATAAGCAAAATGAGTTTTTCTCTTTAACAAGTGGAAATCCACTTGTCCCATGCCCTTTGACATTTGGCATGGTTACTCAGCCACTTGGCATTGTTGTGAGCCTTATTTTGACACCTCAAAATTGTCTCAAAAATTCCCAAACCATCTCTATTTTTTGGGAAACTTTGAAAATTCATAAAAATTCACTTAGACACCTAAAAATTACATCGTTTGCTTTTAAATTCCTATTTTAATCCCTCTACTTGCTTGCAAATTTTTGTGGCCAAATTCCACTAATAGTTTAATTTTTAGACTGCCTTGATTTTGCATGCCAACCTTGAAAATTATGAGATTCTGTAAACGACCTCTGATTCTAAAAATTCTTTCTCCATTGGACTCAGTATGATTTTTTAGCTGTAAGGTCCACTATTTTCGAGTCCGTCTGGGCTCATCCCGGGTCAGTCTTGTAAAATTTTTATTAGCCTGATGGGTGTCTTATAGCCTGAAATGAATTATTGGTTTTGCTAAATTTTTTTATTTTGCCTTTTTCATCATTTTAGAGCCTTTTGAAGTTTTTCAACCTGTGCCTTGGGATATAGGCAATCTTGGGTGCACCTTTTTAACCTTATGGCACTGTTCACAGAGCCTTGGGATGCAAGCATTCATAGGTGCACCTCTCAAACCTTATGGCACTATTCACAGAGCTTTAGGATACAGGCGTTACAACAAGTAATCCTAATTTCTCCTATAACCCAATCTATAAAGAAAAACTATTAGATTGGAAAATCTGTAAAGGACCACCTAAGCAAAAATTAGGAGAAGCCGCTAGTGCGAAAACCTTCATAGGCGTACTAGGAAAAAATTAGGGTTATAGGAAAACAAAGTCAGAATGAAAACCCATGAGGAGCTTTGTATATATACCTATAAGAGGAATGGACTCTCAGTAACAAAGTCAATATCCTCTCTCTTTAGAGCATCTAAACCTCGGATGGTTTCAGCTAAGAAAACCCTTTTGTGGCTAGAGCATATTTCAATCAGAAGTTAAAGAGTCTTAAAATCACAGGACTCATCCCTAGAAGTAACCACAAGCCAATTACCAAGGATTCATAACAATATACACTTTGTCTATTCCACTAAGTTAATGGGAGACTAATGGGCATGATCTAAAATTACTTGCAAGGAAATTAGACCGATGCTCGGTACTATCTTTTGAGCCATTAGAAGAGAAGACCCAAGGCAAGAATAATGTCCATAGGATAATGGTCCCCAAAAGAAGGCAATGCTAAAGGGGTATCTAAAGTGATCTCGTAGTCCAAAATAGCAGCAAACTCTTCTAAAGATGGGGGTAATCTCTTGATGATCGAAGACAAACACATGAAAAATAGGGTCCCAATATTGCACGGTTACATTCAAAAACTTGGGGTCAATACGAACCTTTCTAAAAAATCTAAGGGAAGAAAAGTGGGCAAGAATAGAGGAAGTCTACGAGGCCTTCAATTCCAAAACCTTGGATAGATCATGGTTGAAAGAAGACATAATGGGAGCCTAAATAGGAAAGATGAAAATTAGGGTATTTATAACCCAAAACCCCCACCATTCCTTTCTTAACTAGGAATGGGAATCCAAAACACATGAAAAGGTCTGTACAGGCCTTATAATATATGAAAATGGCATCATAGTCTGCACAGACTAGTGCATTTCAAGTTTGCAAAAACTAAATCATCTCAATCCCACACAGACCTATGATCAGTATAAAATTGTAATGGCTATCGAAGAACCTGCTCATGCACTATTTCATGGATAAACATACTTGAGAGGCAAATGTACTTCAAAATAAAATTGAAACTGTATGTACAAATAAATCAGATGTTTAAAAGTTTTGTATATTTACAAATATAATAGGAGGGCATAGTAATTCTAAAGAAAAAAAAGAGGGGGGGTGCCACCTATCCTACTCTCTAACATCATCTTCTTCCTCCATATCTTCATCATCAGAGGAGATCACTAACTTTTTAGCAACTTTAAAGGCTTTCACCTTCCTTCGGGCCTTATGAAAGGTAGTAAACCTCCTTAACAGTTCACTCCATAAAAGAGTGGAGGATTAGTGCATAACATACATGACATACATAATTGCATAAAATTAACCATGACAAGAAAATTACTAACAGCGAGGACTCGGGTTTCATCGATCATAGCCCTTCTGAAAGCCTCTACCACCGAAGTAGTCCTCTCCATAAGAGGTCTCTTCACCTAATCAAAAGAATGAAGCACAAGTGACACTTTAAAATCCAAATAATACAAATGACTAGCAAAAGACCTTACCAAAGTAGTATTTTTTGGCTTGAAGGGAACTGGCCAATTCTCCTTTATACTAAGATAGGTGGAAGATAGCTCCCTATCAATGCCATAATATGTGTAGCTCAGCTTAGGGATATTAGTTAAGGTGCCAATGACCTCACCAGGTAATAAGGTCTGACAAACAGATGGACTTGAAACTCGACACTATGCCAGATGAGGTGAGAACTAAGAAATAAAAGAACTGGGGGCAATTTTAGGACATTTTTATGATAAAGACAGGCCAGCCCTAAGAATAGCAGCAGGCTATAATGCAACACACATGTCAAAAAATGTCGTAGAAAATGAATCAAAAGTTAAGAAAACTACTTGAGAAGAAGGAGGTCCAATTTATAAGGAACCCGAGAAAGCAAATGAGTGGAGGCCTAAGAAGTATAACTCTCTTTAGTACCCTTCACTAACATGACCCATAGAATCCCCATAGTCATGCTCTGCATGAACTTCAAGCCATATATGTACCTCCCGAATAAAATTGAGTTGAGAGGATTCTGAGGAACAAGGCATACATCAGGCCCCATGTGCTAGTTCATAATCCTCTCCCTTAAGAACTAAGAGTAAGCCTCAAGAGTGGTCAGCAAAATATGGCAAGAGGATAACTCTCTAATGCAACATAGAAAAGTCGACAATTCCTCAATAGGAAAAACCCACCAAGACAAGTCAACTTGTATAGGTAAGTATCAATTGTATATAACTAAATTGCTAACAATAAACTTTTTTTTTCACATCTAGGAAATACTTACATCAGTCCAAACCCTAGAACTGAGGTAGTGATGAAGCTACATCAATGAAGCCACATTCTAAGGACTCAAAGATGGTCGAACCCACCTATCCATCACTGGATATTAATGAGGGACATCTAGTTTACAAAGATAGGCTAACAAGTGAAGCTCATATGCCCATACCTAGAACAAAAAATCACAAAAAGGATTCTAAGAAATATAAATAGATTGGGATGAGTCATTTACCAATACACTTGACATGAAGGCTTGAATAAATCGATGACTCTTCCTAGTCTGAATGGCTATGTCTGAGCTCCGAAACATCCATCCAAGGGATGAATAGCACTAGTTCTAGCCACCAATTTTATCAAATTCCTCCAAACTAGTTTTGCATAAACCTATCAAACCATAGAAAATTTCACATCACAATAAATGAAGGAAAATCCAATTAGAACTTTAATAAGGCACATAAGGGAGAGAAAACACACCTGAGGGTAAACCTTTGAGCACACATGATGCATTAAATCTACCAAAAGAGGGATGGGGTCATTGAATACAACTCCGTTCATCGGAGCGGCATTTTGAGGACGATTGATGGCTACAAAAGGCACAAAACTGATCAGAGTCAGCATTGAAATGTCTTCCATTAGAAGAGAAAGAGAAGAATAAGTCCCTATATTTGTTAGGATGAGGAAGACCATTGAAGTTCCTTCACTCTTACTTGAGGATGATAAGGGGAACCACTAGTAGTGTGAGAAGCCATTAGGAAGAGTTTTTTGGTTGAGAGAAAAATAATGGAGAAGAAGAAAAAAATTGAAAAGATTGCAAATGAAAAAAAAGGGGGGAAAATGAATGGTTATCACTCTATCACGTTAAGTCTATGCAGACTTTTACATCTTAGGTCCGCACGAATATCATTTAAACAAAGTCTGCATTAACTTTCTCCCATTTTATCTGAATGAAATACCCTCCACTTAGTTCGCATGGACTTTGGTCAACTATGTCTACCTGGACTTATGACCACATAGTTTCTAAAAAGTAAACAAGGCACATCCTAAAAGCCAAACTAACACTATAACATTTTCATAATTAAATTGATATTTTATTCATTCTTGCAGGATTGACTCAGCGTCTAACCCAATAATTTTAAGATTAGGTTAGTGGTAAATCCACTACTCTGGATTAATCCAGCGTTTAATCCACTATTTTGTGTTCAGCCTCATAAGCCAACCCATTTTTTCAGGTGCAGCCTCATAAGCCACTCCACTATTTCGGGTTCAACATTATAAGCCAATCCAAAACCCATACCAAAGCTTAGTCAACAATAGTCTGATCAAAAGGAGCAAGCAGGTAAGTATTCTTAACTTAGATACTTTGATATGCAATATTGTTACACATCACACACTAAAGTAGGGGTAACTGTAAACACCTTATTCTCAACCTATGATGATAGCTAGAGACAAACTCTCAAGCAGGGCACATAGGTCCACACAGACCTATTAGACAAAGTCTATATGGACTAAATACGAAAACCAGCCCAAAATTCAGCCCACAAACTCACGTACTAGCGTACTAAAACTTAGTCCATATAGACTAGTACAAATAAGTCCTTATGAATTTATCGACGGAAGAAGCTTTTCGAAAGTAGAATCCCTCCTATTCAGTTCAGGATTTAGAACCCTATTGGGGTTGGGACTTATTTCTAAATAAGAGGAACCTAAAAAAACCTAAAAACTTGAAAATATAAATACTTCTCTTTAACCAAAGAGAGGGAGAGGCGAAAGAAAAATAGACTTTTTTGAATACGCACATCAGACTAAAGTATCCAAAAACAATTACACATCCAACCACCAATTAATCTGTATTTTCCTTCCAAACCTTCGTCCATTTGTGCTATTGCTTGAAGAGGACACTTATTCAGGTAATGTCTAAGGTCTATCATTCATTTTGTATTACTTCCATAGGCCTATGATCTTTAAAAATTGATTGTAAGTGAGGCAATACTCTATTATTCCCACTTCAGATCATTAGGAGTAGGCCATTGTGATGAATGGTTTCATAAAATATTATTCATCATTGTCATATTAAGTTTATTCTATTGTGTTAATTAGCATTAAAGCGAACCTGACTGTAAGTATGATAAAGTCTGTATAGACCTAGCTTTCTTAATTATGAGCATGGTAAGGTTCGCACAGACCTATATTTCTTATGTTAACATGATGAGTTGGTTCACACGGACTTATCCTCAGTAAGCATGATCTTATATTTTGAGCATCTTGTTATGTGTTATTTAATTTTGTTGGCCATTCTGCTAGTGTGATGATATTATGCATGAAAATATACATCAATATGCAAGGAATCGTTAGGTAGTCCGCACGGACTCCCTGTCACAAGGGCTGTAGTCTGCATGAACCTATAGGTGATAAATGTATTATGGTTATTTAGCTTTGCCTCATTTATACAATTGATCGCTCTTAATCTATAAGCTTTGAATGTGTTCATATTTTATCCTTTATGTGTCACCTTTCACATGCTCTTGATTTAACATTGTTTAAATTTGTTGTCTTTTGATTCCTGACTAGATTTGCTTGTTGGACTGAGAGTTGGGATTAACCTAACCTTTCTTCGAAGATAGTATGCTTAGACTAAGGCTAGACCTTCATAAGGTTTGCACAGACCAAGCGATGTAAAAGTGGAACAATTTTAGTGCTTCATTGTAATTCTTTTTGTTATGTACCTATTTTGTATTTTATCTCATTTTGGGTTTGTAACAGATAGTTAATAACTTATTTTACATGATAAACCATAACTTCACCTGAAAATAGTTTTCTACATAATTAATTAGTGTTTTCTAATAAAATGGATTTGAGTTTTCCCTAATCAAAAGTCATATGAAAAATGTACTTCAATAAAGGCCAATCTCCTAGAGATGGGAGTTGGACAATTACCACTAATTCTTATGGAATTATGGGTAATTGTTAGGTCAAATAATAACTAATCAATGACCCATTTTTCTTGATGTACAATATACTTTATTGTATTCTTTAAACATCACAATTTACTTCTTATACATGAAAAGGTGATATAATTAGATTAAACATAATGCATGCTTAATTGATAAGGGACTAATAAACATTATAATATATATGGACAACATATTATTCGAGCATAAATAAGATATGAAATTTCGAACCTTCTGGTACAAAAGGTCAGAAATCCTAGTGTAGAGGTTAGGTGCCAACTCCACTAACCACTCTTATCCTCGGTAAAAAATATAATAATCTTTATAGAATCCCTTGACAAAATGCTTAAAATAGTAAGCAAAAACAAAGAAACTTTTTTTCTAAGTCACATTCCTAGGTGGCTTTCATTCTATGATAGCTTTTATCTTACAACGATTGACCTTAATACCTTTTACAGAAGCTATGTATCCTAACTTATCAAAGCTTTCCTAACATCTATCATCCCATATAAATTAAGCATTCTTGTGCAATAATCATGTCATAGGTGCTACAATCATTAAGAATCCCTTGACAAAATGCCTAAAATAGCTAGCCAAACCAAAGAAACTTTTGATCTAAGTTACATTCCTAAGTGGTTTTCATTCTATGATAGCTTCTATCTTGCTAAGATTGACTTTAATACCTTTTTCAGAAGTTATGTCCCAAAAATGACAAATCATCAAGCAAGAATTCGCATTTGCTTAACTTAGCATATAGATTCTCATCCCTTAATGTGTATAGAATAATTCTCATATGCTACTCATAATCTTTTTGTTTTAAGAATATACCAGAATGTCATTAATAAACACCACAACAAACTGATCTAAATAAGGCTTGAAGATTTCGTTCATTAAATCCATGAAGGCCATTGGAGCATTGGTAAGCTTAAATGGCAATATCAAAAACTCATATTGCCTATATTTGGTCCTAAAAGCTATCCTAGCCACATCTACTTCTTTAACTCTTTGCTAATAATACCTTGAGGTCAATATTAGAAAAGGCACCTACCCTTCTAAGTTGGTCAAATAGATCATCAATGCGAGGTAACAACTACTTATTCTTAGTGGTCACCTTATTCAACTGTCTATAATCTACACATAACCTAAATTATCTATCTTTCTTCTTAACCAACAAAATCTAAAGTGATACATTTGATCTTATGAATGCCTTATTAAAGAGCTTTTGCAACTGTATCTTTAATTTTTTTCAACTCTGTAGGTCCTATTCTATATGGAGCTATAGATGCTAGTGCAGTGCTAGGTAGAACCTCAATCCCAAACTCAAGTTCTCATGCTAAAGGAAAACCAAAAACTCATCTGGGAATACATGCACAAATTTGACACCATGGGTATCTAATTTACATCTACTTCTTCTTTCCTTATATTATACATATAAGCTAAGTAGGCTATACAACCTTTTTTTATCATCTTTCTAACTATCACAATTAATATAACATTGGAATAAAAAGTCCATTCTTTTACCCATAACTATGATCTCTATCCTATTTGATGTCTAAAGAGAAATTCTCTTCCTTTTGTAAGCAACCATTACATGATTCTTGGATAGCCAATCTATGCCTAATATTAGATCAAACTCATTGAATGGTAGTTCGATGAGATCAGTAGAAAATAAATGTCCTTAAACCATCAAAGGACATTCCTTATGTACTTTGTATATTATGACATGCTTGGTTATAAGGTTGCTAACCATAATCTCTATAACCAAGAAATTAGATTCTAAACCCCTATCCTATTTCTATGCTGTGCATACATGAGAAAGTGTAAAACCTAGACCAATTAAAGATAATATAGATAAATCAAAGAGATAAAATGGACATATAATAACTTTTAATAAGTTTACCTCTTCTCAAGCTCTAATAACATATTGATAAGCCAGAGCTCTTGGTTCAGCTCTCTCTACTATCTCTAATCTAGCTTTTTGGCTGCCACCTTGCCTATCTCCTCTATCTCTCCTTTGACCTCTCATACTAGCTAGAGAAAAATCACAAAACTATGTAAATATGGTAGACTTCTTAGGACAATCGTTCTAGTAATGGTCTTTTAAGCCATACCCATAACATACTCCTAAAATAGTTTTCTAGCGAACACTTATATGCTTCTTGCCACATTGCCTACATCTAGCTACTGGTGCACTTCTAGCAATGGCTGTTGATGCACTAGATGTTAGTGCCTACTATCTAAATCTAGGTTGAGAACCTTGCCTAGATTTATTTGTCTAACTCTTGCCTCTATTGTTCTACTTGTTTAGACTAATCACCCTTAAACCTCTTCTCATAATAAAGAGCAAAACTAGTTTATCCTTATCAAAATGACCTCTTTTTTTGGAAGCTCCCTCACTTCTCCTTTTGTATCTTTTCTATTGTGTGAGGTTGCCACTAGGGTAAAAAAGTCTTTTATCTTTATTGTTGCCACATATAGCTTGATGTCATGATTCAATCCCTTTTCAAACCTCTTACATCTATTTGCCTAAGTCTGGACCATCTCCTTTGTGTACCTACTCAACCTTGCAAACTTTTTCTCATATTCTGATATAGTCTGATGCTTTTGCTTCAAGTTAATGAACTCTTATCTCTTCTTATTCAAGTAATTCTCATTAATGTACTTCTTCCTAAATTTATCTAAGAAGAACTCTAATGTCAAGTCTTTTTATGCCTTATGCTCTGTGATACCCTCCTACCATATAAAAGCCTTTTCCTGTAAGAGGGAGGTAGAACATATCACATTCTCTTCAGGTGTGCATTTGAGATATTGAAAGATCCTAACTGTTCTTTTCAACTAATATTTTAAAGCTGCAAAATCATCTTTATCCATTCCCACAAAATCTATAATGCCTATCTTTTTAGCCCTCTCAAGATATGTCTTTTGAAGTGCTTATGGAGGTGGTGGTGGTTGCACTATTGATAGAGTAGTAGCTATAGTACCTTGCCTTAAAAGCTCAACCATCTACTGTAATAATGCTAGCTAGGCCTATACAACTTATCCTGCAACACTTGGTGTTGATGTACTTACCCTTGAGGGCTTATTTATCGAGGTTAGTACATGACTTTCCACTTATTCTACACCACCTTGTGGTGTTAATTCGCTCATTTTTTTTATCTATAAGAGAAAAAAAAATTATAAGCCTTAATAATGTATATTATTATATGATGCATGATCTTATACCTAGGGCACTCATATGTAACCCTTATGTACTAAGGAACACCTAAACAAGAGCTTTGATACCATAAGATGTGAGACTTCTCACTCGTCTTGATCACCGAATTGGAATGAGGAGTAACACAGAAATTGATATCAGAACTTATTTTCAAAATTATTATAATTTAAAACCTATTTGAAATCTTATGTTATGCTTTGAAGACATGATTTAACAAAAATCAAAATCAAGCATATACTATTAGAGGTTATCGTGTAAAAAATTTGACAGCATAATGATTGTCTGGTGACACTAGCCCAAATAGTAACCTGCAATAAAACACTTCTATATATATTCTAGCCACACAACATAATCCACCATGATCCTTCTAATCATCCAAATCTATACATATATCTTATACTCATAGCATACCACAAGCATTATCATTCATACCATATATACACACATACATACATTCATCCAAATAAACTTCAGTTAAAAAAGTTATAAAACAATTTAAAAATACAAGTCTAGGCCTAATCTCTTATTACAACGTATAAGCACCCTTATCATGATACATCTCATAATATATGCAAAGAAAAACAATACCAAAATGAAGCTTTAGTCTTGATCTATACTTCTAAATGAGGCTTTAGCTTTAGCCTATTCCTTTTCCTACATATCACAAAAATAATGATGCCATAAGCTTAGAGCTTAGTGGTGTATAGAATAACATATGCTAAACTCACATGCATAATGCACTCACAACATCATTATAATACATGCACAATTTTGTAACTATAATATAGCATTCATGAAATTTAAAAAATGTATGCTTACTATCATTATCATAACATGCAACTTACCATGACTATCCTTCATTTTATTCATTTACATTGCTTTATGAATTCTTATGAGGCATTTATTATTTTAATCAATTTATTCATTTAAGTTGCCCATAATCAATAGGCAGAATTCTAAAACTAAATAATGGGAATCAGTGACCACAAAGATCTAATCATGACCAGAAGGTCTAACAATGACCACAAAGGTTTAACAATGACTACAAAGGTCTAATGGTGACCTAAAGGTCTAGCGATGACTCGAAAGTCTAATATATTGACCCAAAGGCCTAAAATCATAAAATGGCCCAAAGGAAAATGCAATGTCCTAGAGGCTTAAAAATAATTATAGAAGTGCCTTAGAATTTGCTAATCTCTCTAGTTGATTGGTCAACTTATCCAAATTAGGTTGTCAACTCTTATGGGTAGTTCACCATGTTCAATTATATTTCACATATTTATCATAAGTTGCGTTCATTTTTTCAAAAGAGTGTCCAACAAATTATTGGTTTTTCTCAATTAGATGCAGTGAAAAATTTAAAATTTTGAGAAAAATTAGCAATGTTATGGACTTGAATGATTTAAAATTTATCATGCAAAATGATATATTAATAGCATTTGATTATTTACTGTTTCAGTGATGATTGTTGATTACTTTTTAATTCTTTTCTCACTAGATTTTCATAATCCATAGTGATCCTCTTTAAGAATAGCTCAAAAGTAATCCATATAAGAAATAATCAAGAGAAGAGCACACATAATTCTAGGTGCTAGTAAGAATTCTACATGGATGAAGAAAGAATAAGTAAATAGAGTGTTTCTGCTAAGTTCTATGCATGTTCTTTCTAAGTTCTATATGTGTTCTTCAATCAATAAAGATTGTGTATGGAGGTTAAAGCATAAACTTAATCCTAATTAGGTTAGGTTTTAAAAATCAAAATTGGTTAAAGGCTCTTGCACATAAAACTTAAGGAGGCTATATACGCCAATTGCTTTGGCCCTACTTTTATTAATCCTCTGGCCTTACTTTTATTAATCCCATGTACTTTAGCTTGGCCCCATTTTAGATTAATTATAGGTATGATTTAAGGCCTTTTTAACTTTTAAAAGGTCCAAAATAAATTAGATATAAGAATACACACAAATTGGACTCAATAAGGCCCAAATCCATAAGCCCTAATTTTTAAACCACTCTCCAGCAAATGGGCCCTGCACCCATTTGCTTATTTCTTCTTAATTCATCTTCTAATGACATCATATCATCATAATATTCAATCTCATTGAATTTCTTTTCACTTCATTAATTGTGCGATCTTTTGGGTTTTTGAGGCAGCTTGGTAGTATGTAGTGAAATAGAGTTCCAACCCAATCGAGACTTTATAGGTTTAATCTTATTGAATCATATTAATTCTCTAATTGATATATCACTCATGTATAAGTAAAGAGAGGTATCTAGCCATGTATCATGACTACCTATGTGTTGAAAAGTCAAGTGGTTTGACTTAACCCTTCCATATACAGTTATGGTGCAATAAACTCCTTTCACCATCTTTTATCCCATCCAGTTTAAAGTATGGACTTGTATCAACTCAAAGCTTAACTGTATATGTCTAATTTAGCCCTAGACATATTATTTTCATAATTTCACCTTTATTCCAAAATGCCCTTTGTGAATCCCATTCAAACATGGCATTTTACTTTTACCAAAGATTCCTGAATAAAAATTACCATTAAAACTATGAGATAAACTCCCCACTATAATATGGGGTGGTAAATCCTTTGTTGATTACTACCCTATCTTCAAATATGTCATGCCATACCCAAGCACCTCACTTGTATACTTCTTGTTCAAAGTAAAAGCTTTAGAGTCAAAGTATAACATTCCATATTTAAGATAGTTAGTGATCACAAGTTTAAGGATACATGGACTACTAATATGATGATATACTTTCACTAACATTGATTAAGTATCCATGTGAAGATCTCATGGTGGGTTTCTAATTTACTTACTTCC
>CANXYI012165292.1:0-11280 GCA_948208565.1 Hura crepitans | reverse complement strand
TGAAAAGTCATCAAATAAGCTCAAACATTATCTTTAATGATTATTCTACTTATTACTTAATTTATTTCACTAGCCCGACTAGGAAGATAACACTTTAAGACACTAGATCTAGAGGGATAATAAACTGGTGCAATAGTGACCTAAATCGCTACACCAGCATGTGTGCCATAATGGAGATTAGCTGTAGCCTCCCCAAACATGAGTAACTATGTGATATAATAGAGATTAGCCTGTGGGCCTCCTCAGCCTCAAATAAGAGTAATTGTGTGGTGCAATGTGGATCAGCCCGTAGCCCTCCACAGCCATAAATCATCATCAATAACTTGGTGAGATGGTGGAGATTAATCTATAGACCTCTCCAACAAACAATAAATGCCATTAAGAATGGGGTGACATAATAGAGATTAGTTCGTAAACCTCTTCAGCTATCAATGAACTAGCAATTGTAAAACCCTAAGTTAACTAGTCAACCCATCCAGTGGCTGTCTAACTAATGGCCAAGTAGCTCAAATTAACTTCTTTTCTTGACCACAAATATTGTTATAATATTTAAGTTTCAAAAATTGACAGATAAAAAATTTATCTCATACTTTAAAAATTTATCCAAACTGGTATAGCCACTTTTTGGCTCTACCAGGTAAAATTCTAAGATAATCTTATGTCTGATTAAAAAAAAATTCGAGGTAATATATGTTATAATTTGTCATGTCATTTCCACTTAAAAAGGGAATACTTTTTATCCAGTGACATTTTTGGTTTAGGTAAAGGTCAACTAGAAAGTTATAGGTCATTTTGACCACTTTTGGAAGTCAGGTTTCTAGAATTGTATTAAGTCCAAATTCAATTCAGTTTTCACTGTAGTTTTTAATACATTACTGGGCACTAAGCCAACTATAGCTGGGCTGAATCCATGGCAAAAATTTAGGCACAAATGCTATCTAGAATTGGGCTAACTCCATGGCCAAAACATAATTCAAATCTAGCCTCTCAAAGGCACCAATAAGGTACAATTTAATGGTTCACTTAGAGCCACTTTTTAAGTCATTATTTTAATCTTTAATTACATGTTTTAGTCTAAATCTCTCTTAGCCATTCCAAGATACCTTTCAAGTGTACATTGTTATATTAATATGTCATATACATCATTTAAAATTCATGATCATTATAAGCCAAATTCATGGCTAACATAATGCATACACTAAATATTTTTATAGGCTACGTTACAAACCATATCTTTAGTACATGCTTTCGAGTACCAAGAGAAATATGTACTCAAATTCAATACCCTTTTCCTTGGTATCAAAATTCAATCATAAATACATGCCATGAACAAATCATACTTAATTTTATGGAAATTATCATAGGCCACTTGCCATAATCTTAAAATTTACTAAGAATGGTTTTCGAGTACCAACATTAAAGGCACATTTCACCATTATTTCCTAACCAAAATGGCCATAAAACTTCTTTTTAACATATCATACAATACTAAAGTAACATTCTAGCCCATGTGTAATTGACATAAGCATTTATCCACGAAAATAAAGAAGGAAATGAAGCTACTTTTGACAAGATCTTCAAAACATGCCCCCTTATTTGCTAGGTGTTCACTTATTCATCACTACCAAAGAAGAAATCGCTCATAAATTTAGCATTCTAGCCACCTTATTTTAATATTCAACATTCTAGCCACCCTAGCACATGATGAAAAAGCTTTAATTTCATATTCATATCACTTTCACTGTGTTATTCCCATCTAAGCCTATGCTGCCAACCCTATTTCTAGCTTCTATGGTACTCTTTGTCTTCTTTTAGGGGCCTCCAAATGCTATACAATGGCAACCAATACCTCATACACACAAACACATACATGTCTTAGGTACATCCTAGCATCAATTGGTAGAGAAAATTTTGAAGAGAAAGGGAAAGAATCACTTAAACTCACCTTATACACACTGTTCTAGACTGCTTTGAACTAGTCACCTTGCAAGAATTTTATCTCACAAATGGTAACTCCTTTTGGCCTAATTCTTATTCCTCATGGTTCCTAACATCCTAAAGATTTTTTAGAGACCAAAATCATCCCATTTGGTTGCTAGAAAAGGAAGGCATAGCTTGAAGAATGAAGAACTAGCGTCGATAATTTTTAGGAAGAAGGGAAATTTTATTCATCCAAGTGAAAATCATTTGTCATGCTCCATTTACCACTTGGCAGCTTACATGCCCACTTGGCATAAAGTGGAGGCCACCTTAACATATCAAAGGGGTCCCAAAAATTCCTGAGCCATCTCGATTTTTTAGCAAACTTCAAAAATTCTTGGAAATTCACTTGGACCTCTAAAAATTACTCTATTTATTTTAAAATTCCTATTTTAATCCCTGCTACCTACTTAAAAATTTTTATGCCCAAATTCCACTGATAGGGCAATTTTTAGACTACCTCAATTTGTATGCCAACCTCAAAAATTATGATAATTTGCAAATGACCTCGAATTCCAAAAATTCATTAACAATTAGACTTAGTCTAATTTTCTATCTTTAGAGGGCACTATTTTTTTGTCTGTCTAGGAATATTCCGGGTCAGTCTTGGCTAAAAAATTTTTTATTACTCTGATGGGTAGCTTTCAGTTGGAAATGAATTGCTAGTTCGGCTAAATTTTTAAATTTTGCCTTTTACATCATTTTAGAGGCGTTCGAAGTTTCATGACCTGTGTCATTACCTCGATCCACAGGTAAGTGACCCAGTACCCCAGGTGCTCTTTTTAGACCGTGTGGCACCATTCAAGTAGTGTCAAAACATAGTCATTACTTTTCTTCCTCTCTTAATAAAATTTCATCCTTAAAATTACCTAAAGCAAATAGAGTAGGGTACTAAGCTCCCATTTGCTTGTTTGGCTCTCAAGTAACTTCCTCTATACTTTTTATACCTCTATAAAACTGTAATAATGGTATGGACTCATCTCTACCACTATCTCATTTCACAAGCCATTCTCTACACTATTTCTTACTTATAACTTATCACCAGCTGTGCTTCGATAGTAGTCATTAGAGTCACATATAACTGATCCCATCTATACCCCCTAAGCATAAAAAATAAAAATACTGTGTTTGGCTATTACTCAGGTGGTAGTGCAAACTTATATGCTAGAGGTCTATACCCTATTAATACTCTCATAAAGTCCAATAACTTAGGACTCAAATACCTTTTTCCTAGACTTCTGTACCTATTTCCTTAGAAAAACTCTAAAACACTTTTTCTCTAACTGAATATTAAGTAGTTTCCTGCTTTGAGTCAGTACATGATTCCTATCTAACCATATTGATTTTAGCCTTTTTTTGATTTATTTCACTTTTCTTTAGCCTCCTTTTTAATCAAATTTACACTTGAGATGTTCTTTCTCCACCTCATTTTAACATGAAAGGTCCAGCATTGTCTATCATACATTGCCTTATAGGGGTTTATTTCTAACTAAACTAGTCACTTCTATCATATGCAATCTTTGCCAAGAATATATATGCATATATATAAGACATCTGTATCACCCTCTCTGCCTGCCCATCAGACTGAGGATGATAAACTAGGTATTAAGCTAGTCTAGTGCATAAAGTTGCTTGCGCCTTCTTCCAAAATTTAGATGTAAAGCAAAATCTCTGTCCATTTGATAGTCACTAGCACAACGTGAAATCTGATGGTCTCATCACTATATAATCTAGCAAACTTCTTTAAAAACTAACCCATCCTAACTAGGTAACTTGAACTATCTTGACTATCTGTCAACAATTATTCATACACCACTGTATTTACCTTTACTCAATAGTGAACATATTACAAAACTCAGAGTTAACTTTTCTCATTCTCACTTTGATTTAGCTATAGGATACAACAATTTATAAGGATTCTAATGCCCAGCTTCTACCTATTGGCATGACAAATACTGGGTATTATTTCTATCATACTTCTTTCTATACAAAACCACCAAGAAGTAACATTTACAAGCTTAAATTTTTCCTCCATAAAAGTCATAATACGAGGAGACTCATGTATTTCCTTAACCATTTGCAACTTAGATCCTCTTGTATGAAATGTACATGATTTATTTTGGTAAGTCTATTACACATTTACTGTCAACTAAGATCCTGTGGTCTTCCCCTCTTTAGCTTTACTACTTATCTGAACCATCTACTTATCTCTTATATGATTCTCTTCAATTTAGCTGTCTAAAATTTGACTGCATTTGTAATTCCGCCACTACTACCTCTTCTATAGTGAATTGTAACATGACATTAATGGCTTTTAAGGTCACCATATACTTTTCCTATATTTAATATTTACCATCCCATTAGCTTTCACTAGTAGGTAATTAATCAGGCAATCAAAATCCTAAATCAACTCTATTCATCTTCTTTATCTCAAATCCCTTTTTCTTGAGTAAAGGAATATTTCAATCTCTATCAATCTATACCTACATAGCATTATTTTTTATGCAGATAATGCTATCGTATGTTTTAGAGTAGCCACCATGATAACTAGCCCCAAATTAGGGGTAGGATAATCCTTCTCTCATGGCTTTAATTGTCTTAAAGCATAAGCCACTACCTTTTTATCCAACAATAACACATCACAAGTCATTCAGTGAAGCATTCTAGCATATAACGAAGTCCTTACCCTATTCAAGTTGAATCAGGATAGGAATCTCTAACAACCACTTTTTTAGCTTAGCAAAATTGTCTTCGTATTAATTATCCCATACAATTCTTACATCCTTTCTAATTAGTCCAATTATAGGAGTAACAATAATAGAAGTCCTCTTCTAAGTCCTTTATAGCATGAACTAAGCCCAAACAATTTCTAATCTTAATTACATTACCAAAGGGTTTCAGTTCCAACACTGCCATACCTTTACTGAGGCCAATTCTAACACTCTCTATTGAAGCTATATTGCCTGAAGAAAAATTTCATTTGCCCAATTCATACTTATTAAGTTGAGTATACAACCATATTTCTTCCAGGGTCTATATCAAAACCTTTAAGCACTGTTCGTACCCTCTTTAGTTCTTAGAGTACACCAAAAGATCATCTAAGAACACCATTATCACTGACCTACATAAAACTAAAAGCTTTGCCCATTGTAATCCATGAAATTGCTAAGGTATTAGTAAGCCTCGATGTCATTACCAAAGACTCACAATGTGCTCACTAGGTCCTGAAAGCAATCTTACTAATATTAACTTCCATAAATCCTTTACTGATATTTATCCAGATCTCTAGTCAACTTTAAAAGAAAGAAGACTAGCCTCTATCAATGATCTAAAAGATCAATCACCAGAAGAGAGAATATTAATCTTACACATTCATCATGTTTAAGTACTTTAAAATAATGCATAACCCAAGTGACCTATCTTTCTTTCTCATAGACAACTTAGACACTTACTAAGGAATTATATTGGGTTTGATAAAACCCTTATTGCATAGTCATCGCAGCTATGCTCCCAATTCTTTTATTTCAACAGATGCTTTCCTTCTGCAAACAATAAACATTAGAGCAATACCAAGATACACCTCTACTTCATAATCTAATTTTCTCTAAGATAATAACCCTTGTAGGTCAATAAGAAGATATTAAAGAACTGAGCTTTAACTAATAGATATGCTAGATTAGAATTAAATTAGTCTAATTAATACCTTAAGCCAAACATGCCTCTCACCTCCTAAAGGAGTTATTACTTCTTGATAACAATGATAAAATTGTCCAAAGGATTTCTTTCACCATCCACTATTTCTAATAGTCTTCAAATAGTCTGGAGGGTTAACTTCTTATGGTTGCCCTCAATCATAGCTTGACACTTAGTAAGCAAATCTATCTTAGAAGTACCTCAATTTATTGAAATACAACTTAATAAAACTAACAACAATCCGTGCCCTTAAATCACCAAAGGCATCTTTTATACAATCCTTTCACAATCACACACTGCCTCCATAGGGTGATTAACTCTAATGCTTACATCAAAATGCTGAAGCCCTATTTGTCAACTCTGTATTGGTGTAGTATATGCACAAATGGACATTACATTAGGGTTTATCAAAGCCAAGATTGAAATATTAGATCAACAAAATACTAGTCATACCATCTAGTGCTACAACTATTTTTTCAATCTCACAATAAACTGCTTGCTTGAAGCATAAGCCTTAATTCTAACACCCTGATTAGCATCAGGATACTCTCTTTTAGTCTACCTCTAACCCCTACTTTGGGCTGTAACATTAGATATTTGGGTCTGAGCACTCTCTATCTGTACCTGAGGACACTTTCTTTATGGTGGCCTCTAACACCACATTGGAAACATTCTTCTAACTTACCTCCTCTACACTACTTCTAGTGCCTTTTCTAACAACAACCACACATGGGAGATCTACTCCCGTTATCCTTTGTACAAGGAGTACTTCTAACCTGAAAAGGTAATTAAAGTCTATCAATAGGAGTTTACCCAACCTCTGGGTTTGTTTCAACTTATATCCCCAGTACCCTCTCTAGTATTGGGACCTAAACTAAAACAATGCTTGTAACTGACCTTCTCTTCTTATCTTACCAATTTGGTATGACACTGGGTAGTCCCATAGTGCTCTGCTTCTTTCTCTAAAAGAGGTCTCTTCTTGCTAGTACCATTCCTTCTTGTCACATGCAACTAGTACTGATACTGCTAAATCCCTCTTTCTGAGATTTAGTTATCAGATTGATTATATATTTAGTCCTATAAAAAACCTTTTATATTGTGTATATGTGTCATAGAAAATAATTTTCTCAACATACTTTAGAAATCTAGTAAGATCCTTTCATGTACTACTTTTCACTATACCAGAACAAGGTTTCTCTTGCCTGTTATTAGTTAGTCACTCTTGACTCTGGCTTCTAAGTAGAATAATTAAGTTTAGATGTTTATATAAAACTTGCTCATTGTATAATTATTGTTATCAACCAATTGGTTCCATAGACCCTCCTTTGGGTAACAAGAGCAATCATTTCTATACTACATAAGACTTTCCTTTCATAGCCTCGGATAACGTAACAATTTAGAGGAATTAAAATGTAACCCTTTTATATCTATGTACTTTACTAAGGAAAATTGAACCTTTTCTCTAATACCACTAAATGAGACACCCCTTACTGGATTCCTGAAGAAACCCAATAAGTAGTGCACTTCCCACCAGGTCACCTATCCTAAAATTTCTCTTGTGGTCATTCATTTAACTTTTACTTATTCCACCCTAGATCAATCTATCAGACTCTAAAACCACTTTCATTACTTCCTATAGTCCACTTAGGTTAGGATCAATATGATCCAATCATTATAGAGGAAATATGCTAACATTCAGATATCACCTAAAAATCTGTAGCATAACGGCTACCTGGGTCCTAACCAAAAATTTTAAATAAGCCCGTTTAACACTTTTATAAGTAATTCACTACACTTGGACCCATCTGGTCCCCTATTCTCAACCTATCATCATCATCTAACACACATCAAACTTAATCCTTAAGCAACAGATAAGACATGCATAAATATAGAGCCTCAGGCTCACATGGAGATAAACATCACACATAATCATACATTCACCAAAGAACATGTATAGATACTTTATTTATGTCAATAGTTTATAATTACTTAATTTACATTACATGTCCACAGTTTATATACATTATCTAACCCAATTCTCACTTAAGTACATAGATATCATAACTATATAAAAATTTCTTCTAATGTCTTCACTTAGATCCTTTTAACCACTACGATCACGTTTTATGAGGTAAGTCCCGCTATCATGTACCTGTGCACCAGAACTGGTATGCTAAGTATACGAGATACTCAGTGGTGAAATTAAAGCAATTTTATCATGGCATTTATATAATTAACTTACTTGTATAGTTTAGGAAATGATTTTGCTTTATTATATAAATTGATTATTCACTAGGGTGACAAATTATTAAAATACCCCTAAGGTATTTATCTAATCTAAAATAGTATTTTTTACTCAGCTAAATGATTTAAAGCATGTATTACTAGTTTTAGCAGGTATAGTTTACAAAAATCCCTTTAGTTGTATCAATGATGAAAAATGACTAAAATTCCATTTTTTTGCATATTTACTACTCTCTCTAAAATGTTATCCAATAGCCTTAAACTTTATCTTCAATGATTATTCTAGTTATTAATTAATTTATTTCACTAGCCTAACTAGGAAGATTACACTTTAAGACACTTGATCTAGAGGGATAATAAACTAGTGCAGTGGTCCCCATTATAGACTTATGTCGCTACATTTGCATGTGCCCCATAATTGAGATTAGTTGTAGCCTCTATAGACACAAGTAACTATATGCCATAATGGAGATTAGCTTATGGGCCTCACCAACCACAAATAAGAGTAATTATATGACATAATAGGGATTTACCCATAAGCCTCCACAACAACAAATTATCATTAATAATTAAGTGACATAATAGAGATTAGTCTATAGACCTCTCTAGCCACTAATAAATGCCATCATGAACTAAGTGACATAATAGAGTTCAGTCTATAGACCTCTCCAGCAACTAATGAACTAGCAACAACAAAACCCTAAGTTAACTAGTTAACCCATCCTGTTGGTGTCTAACTAATGGCCATGTAGCTCAAATTAACTTCTTTTATTGATAAAAAAAATATTCTTATAATATATAGGTTTTAAAAATAGATAGATAAAAATTTTATCTCATACTTTAAAATTTTATCGAAACTATTATAGCCACTTTTGAGTAAAATTCCATGAAAAGCTTAAGTCCAATTATACCAAAATTCAAGGTAATATAAGATATACTTTGTCATGGCATTTCAACTTAAAAAGGGAATACTTTATAACTAGTGATAGTTTTGGTTAAGGTGGAGGTCAACTAGACAATTATAGGTCATTTCGACCACTTTTGAAAGTCAATTTTTCTGGGACTATATTAAGTCCAAATTCAATTAAGTTTTCGCTGCTCTTTTTAATACTTTACTAGGCACTAAGCTAACTGTAATTAGGCCAACTCCTTGGACAAAGCATGGTACAAATCTAGCCTCTTAAAGGCAGCAATATGGCTAAATTTAATGGTTCACTTAAAGACACTTTTTAAGTCATTGTTTTAAGCTTTAATTATATGTTTTAGTCAAAATCTCTCTTAGCCACTTCAAGACACCTTTCAAGTATACATTGTTATATTAATATATCATATACATCATTGAAAATTCATGATTATTGTAAGCCAAATTCATAGCCAATATAATGTATATACTAAATATTTTTATAAGCTACATTACAAGCCATATCCCTAGTGCATGCTCTCGGGTACTAAGAGAAAAATGTACTCAAATTCAATACCCTTTTACTTGGTATCAAAATAAAATCATAAATATATGCCATGACACAATCATTCTTAATTTTGAGTAAATTATCAAAAGTCACTTGCCATCATCATAAAATTTGCTAAGAATAGTTCTCGGGTACCAACTTCAAAGGCATACTTCAGAATTATTTCATAACTAAAATGGCCATAAACTTGTTTCTAACATATCATACAATACTGAAGTAACATTCTAGCACATCTATAATCAACACAAGCATTCATATCCAATAAAATTAGCAAGAAAATAAAGCTACTTTTGACAAGCTCTTTAAAAATACCCCCTAATTTGCTAGGTGTTCACTTATTCATCACTAGCAAAGAAGAAAGCACTCCTAAATTCAACATTCTAGCCACCTTATCTCAATATTCAACATTCTATCCACCCTATCACATGATGAAAAAGCTTTAATTTCACTTACATATCACTTTCAAGGTGTCATTCCAATCTAAGCCTATGCTGCTAACCCTATTTCTAGCTTCTATGGTACTTTTCCCCCTATTTTGTAGGCCTTTAAATGCTATCCAATGGCCACCAATGCCTCATAAAAAAACACATACATGTCTTAGGTACATCTTAGCATCAATTGGTAGCCAAAAATTCAAAGAGAAAGGGAAAGAATCACTTAAACTCACCTGACACACACTATTTCAGAGTACTCTAAACTTGTCACTTTCATGAATTTTATCTCACAAATGGTAACTTCTTTTGGCCTAATTCTTATTCCTTAGAGTGCCTAACATCCTTAAGAATTTTTAGAGACTAGAATTATCCCATTTGGTTTCTAAAAAAGAATGTTATGGCTTGATGAATAAAAAATTAGCATTAGCAATGTCTAGGAAAAGGAGAAGAAATTTCTTTTGTTCATCCAAGTGGAAATCCAGTTGTCATGCTCCATTTACCACTTGGTAGCTTGCATGCCAAGTTAGAATCAAGTGGGGGTCACCTTGACATGTCAAAAAGGGTCCTAAAATTTCTTGAGACATCTTAATTTTTGGGCAAACTTCAAAAATTCAAAGAAATTCACTCGAACCTCCAAAAATTACACTTTTTTTTAAATTCCTATTTTAATCCTTTCTACTTGCTCATAAATTTTTACGGCCAAATTCAACCGATAGGGTAGTTTTCAAACTATTTAGATTTGTGTGCCAACCTAAAAAATTACTAAAATTTGCAAACGACCTCCGATTCCAAAAATTCTTTCACTATTGGACTCAGTGTAATTTTCTACCTTCAAGGTCCACAATTTCTATGTCCATTCGGGCACATCTTGAGTCAATCTTAGCTTAAAAAATTTTTATTACCTCGATGGGTAGCTTTCAGTCCAGAATGAATTGTTAGTTTAACTAAATTTTTAAATTTTGTCTTTTTCATCATTTTAGAGCCCTTTAAAGTTTCATGACCCATGTCACTACCTTAGTTCATGTGCAAGTGACCCGACACCCTAGGTGCACTTCTTGAACCTTGTGGCACCATTCACGAAGCATTAAAACACAAGCGTTGCACATAAAACATATGGGACTAGTGGCATATCGACTAGTTTTACCATATGAGTTACAATAGATTCATAACGTATTTCATTTTTTTATGTTAAAGTGATACTAGTCTAATCCCTCACATGTAATACCTATAGAAGAAATTCGAATAAAACTAGACTAAACCTATGAAGAAGAACCAATATAATTCTTTTTTAGAGATAAAATAGTTAAGGAATAAATCCATTCCATTAGTGAAGGTGATATGGAAGCATCACAAGATAGAAGAAGCCATATGGGAAAATAAGGAGTAAATGAAGGTTTATTACTTGCACTTATTTCTTCAGGAAAATTCAAGGATTAAATTCCTTAAGAGGAAAGGGATTG
>CANXYI012165270.1:0-13973 GCA_948208565.1 Hura crepitans | reverse complement strand
GGCAAGAATTGGCATGAATAATAACCTTAAGTTTGAGTAGAAATGATGTGTGAAAAATGGTTTATTTTTGCCTTTAAGGGCTATGGTATGTACATCCATAATGTGCCTGAAATGGCTAGTATGGTGTGATAATTTGTAATGGCTTTTGTTGTTATATTATGGCTTTGTAAATGGCTTATAATTTGTTAGCTTAAGGCCTATGAAATTGATGTAAATTATGGTTAAAACTACACTGAAAAATGAGTTGAAATTAACCTAAAAAGCTTAGTAAAACTTGGCCATAATGACCTATAATTGTCCTAAATAACCATTACCTGGACTAATAAATCGTATAGATAGTAAATGGCCTAGATTTGGAAAATACTTAAGGAATTAAATCCAGTGTAATATATCAAAATTATTGGCATTTGAACCCTTGATTATATTTTCTAATAATTCATCTAGTATAACCTATTTGTAGCTATACCAGACTGAGCTAATTTCCAATTATATTGTAAAAATTATAACTGTCTATTTTTGAGTTTATAATATTATAAAAAGTTAATCAATAAAGAAATGGACATAGATTAAGGTTAAATGGCCCACTAGATATACACTTACTAAAAGGGTTGTGTGGTCAAGTTAAGGATTCTTGTAGCTGCTATTTTATTTGATATTCAGATAGGGCCGATACAATGGTATAATCCATTTTAGACCACTGTACTAGTCAGATAGTCAGATTAGATTGTGACATTTACTTGATTTATACTTTTCCTACTGGTGCAGTGGCATAAGTCTTGAAGGGCCACTACACTAATTGGACAAACAGACCAGTCTGCTATGTAGACAAGTTTATGACATCTCTAATCTTGAAATATGGTCAATATAGTGGCCAAGGTCCTAAAGGATCACTATACTAGCTGATTAAATAAGCCAGTCTACTAGGCAGACTAGATCTTATCATTTACACCTTGGGCACTAGAATAGGATCAAGTCGGTGCAGCGGCGCATGTCAAAAATGGGGACCACTGCATTAGTTTATTTTTACCTCTAGATCCAGTGTCTATCAAGATTGTCTCTTGAGTTAGGCCAGCTAAGAGAATTAAATAAGATTAATAAATTGGCTTATAACTATAAAATATCACACATGGACATTTTATTAATTTTCCATTAATAAGGTGTAGAGGCTTAAAATGGTATAGTTTATGCATAAAATGATTAATAATGATCCAAAACATAAATTAAGTGAGTAGTAATGAGTAATAGGATATTTTATAGATAATAACACCCTAGGGGTAAAATGGTAATTTTACATGTTAAGGCTCTAAGTTGAACCTAGATAATGGAACTAAAAGAAAATAGGAATATGATTTATGGATAAACTACTGGATATGTTTTTAATGATTGAATTCATAACTGCGTACATTATACTAAGCATACTTGTTTCGGTGCATGAGTACCAAGAATAAGGACGTCACCTCGTAAAGCATGTAGGGAGTTCAGAGGTTAATTGTGAGAAGGTTGATAATGTAAATTTGTATAGCTTTTGCACTCTATGTACTTAGGTGGGGTAAATAGGTGTAATATATATAATGAGACAAGATGTGATTGTATACAAATAGACGATGTTGTAATTAATCATGTGATGCTTCTTGTAATGTATATATGATCTGTGTTGATGTTTGTGAACTTAAGGCTCTATATGTTTCTTAATTGTGGCCTGAGGCTTATGGTTGCTATTTGTTAGATGATGATGATAGGATAATATCTGAGGAACTAGAAGGGTCTAAAAGATGTGATTACCTGTTATAGAAGTGTTTTACAAGTTAAAGAAAATTTTGGGATAGTGACTCAAGCAACTATTATGCTATCGAATTGTTAGAAAATGCCAGAATGCATTGAAATCATTCTAAAATAGTATAAACATGATAACATGGACCTAAATGGACTATAGGAATAAACAGTCCTATGTTTAGAGTCAGATAAAGTAATTTGTACAGCCTAAGTTTTAGTTAAATGAATAATCATGGGAGAAGTCAGGATGGGTAACCTAGTGGGAAGTGCACCATTTATTAGGTTTCTTTGGGAATCTAGCAGGGGGTGTTACATTATGTGGTTAGAGCATAAGTTAATGTTCCTAAGCTAAGTACATGAGTGCAAATGTCTAAGTTTCAAATTCCTATAAACTATTATGATAATCGAGGCTGATAAGTTACTTTTTTTACAGTAAGCATATGGCTAATCAGGCACTCCAATAAGGGGCCAAAGAGGAGGCTAGTTTTGTACCAACTACAATTTAGGTGGCAGGCAATGTATCCATACCTAAACCCAGTGATGCTGCACTACAACCATAGCCACAAGTGCATGGTTAACAGTAGGCTAAAACATTACCTACTTTGTTACAGCAGATAGTAAATTTGCTTGGACATACCTCTACTACTGCTGCTACTCCACCTCTACCTCCTCCAGCACCAGTACCACCTCTACCCCTAGTTCCTCCATAGAAGATTTCTCTAAAGAGGTTGAGAAAGATGGGAGTGGTTAACTTCCTATGGAGGAGGGAGGATGATGCTGCCATAGTTGAATACTAGCTAGACAAGACATTCAGGGTTTTAGTGTAGCTGAACTGTATAGAAGTAGAGAATCTATAATATGCCATTTATCTTTTGTAGAAAGAAGCCTATAACTGGTGGAAAACTATTAAGAGAAGAAAAACATATGCAGAGCTGACTTGGGAATTTTTTCTTATAGAGTTTAGAAAAAGATATATACCTGACTCTTATAAGGATAAAAGAGACAAGAATTCCTTGATTTGATGTAGGGAAGGAAAACAATGTCAGAATATGAAAAGGATTTTACTAAACTCCTGAAGTATATTGAGGAATTTAGTCTTAATGAGAAGGAGAAATGTAAGAGATTATTGCCCGGACTGAATATAACGCTGAGGATGCAGATAGCTAATCCCATAGAGAGAGATTTTGCAGTACTAGTGTCAGCTGCATATGATATGGAAGAATGGTATAAGAAAAAAGGGACCTCTTCCAGAGAAAGAGAAAATTTCCTTTAGGACAGTCTATTGCAGTGTTGGTAGATGGTAAAAAGATGAGATATGGTCATTCATAGGCACAGTTTTAGCTTAGGTTCAAGTATCAGATAGGGTATTAAGGGCAGAGATAGGCACAGACCTCGAGGTCAGGATAGGCTTCTATTGGTAAACCTGAATTACCTCCTCAGGCTGATAGTACTCCTAGTATAGGGGGTAATAGAAATAAACCTCCCACTTATACCACTTATCAAAGGAAACACTAGGGGAAGTGTAGATTGGCCAAAATAGAAAAGTGTTATTGTCGTGGTGCTAGAGAGCATTTTAGAAAAAAACATCCGCAGAGACAATCATAAAGTGCTTAAACATAGGCATCTAATATGACACCTTAGAGTAGGGCAGAGGCAAGCCAGAGGAGAATAGCTTAGTGCTAGCTAGAGCACTAGAATAAAGGCTCGTGCTCTAGCTAAGTAGTATGCTATCAGAGCTATAGAAAAGGTTGCAGCACTAGACATCATAATTGGTACTCTTTATTTATTTGATGTTCAATTTTTGGCTTTGATAGACCTTGGTTCTACACATTCATATGTATGTTTTGCACAAGCAAATAATAGGTAGTTAGAAACTAAGCATGTTGATATAGACATCAGAGTTAGCAACCCTATAGGGCAGTGCGTGATTATGAATAGGGTGTATAGGCAATGTCCTTTGGTGATTCAAAGGTATAAATATTTCTACTAATTTGATTGATTTACCTCTCAAAAAGTTTCATGTAATCCTAGGGATGGATTGGCTGACTAAGCATCAAGCTATGATTGATTGTAGACATAAGAAGTTGACCCTCTAGATTGTAGAGGGGCAGGCAGTCATAGTGGATGGTGAGAGAGGTCATTTGAATAATTTTTTCTCCGCTATTAAAGCACAAAAAATTCTTCGAAAGGGTTACGAGGCATATTCAGCCTGTGTTATCGACCTAAATACTTCTAATTTAGATTTGGCCAATATTCCAATTGTTTCTGAGTTTCCTGATGTATTTCCCTGATGAGCTACTAGGCTTACCACCTCAGAGGGAACTAGATTTTGAAATTGAGGTATATCCTAATACTACTTCAATATCTATTGCTCCTTATAGAATGGCACTTGCTGAGTTAAAAGAACTGAAGTTACAGCTATAAGACCTATTAGATAGGGTGTTTATCATACCCAGTGTATCATCTTAGGGAGCACTTGTGCTTTTTGTAAAGAAGAAAGATGGGTCGCTTTAGTTATGTATTGATTATAGGCAGCTAAACTGAATGATTATGAAGAATAAGTATATATTGCCTAGGATAGATGACCTCTTTAATTATTTAAGAGGGGCAAGTGTATTTTCTATGATTGATTTGAGATCTGGATACCATCAACTGAGGATTAAGGAAGTTGATGTTCCTAAAACTGCCTTCAGAAATCGGTATAGGCATTTTAATTTTTTAGTGATGCCATTTCAGCTCACTAATGTCCCAATAGCTTTCATAAATCTCATGAATAGTGTTTTTCAGCCTTATCTAGGTTAGTTCATCATGTTATTCATAGATGACATCTTGGTGTACTTTAAAAGCTCGAAAAACCATGAACAACATCTTCGAGTTATATTACAGACCTTGAGAGAGAGATAGTTGTATGCCAAGGTCAGTAAATGTAAGTTTTGGTTGATTGAAGTTGCTTTTCTAGGCCACATAGTTTCAATAGAGGGAATCCGTGTTTATCCCAGTAAAGTAAAAGTAGTGCTAGAATAGGAACCATTTAGGAATGTAATTGTGGTGAGAAGTTTTTTGGGTTTAGCTGGATACTATAGGATATTTGTGAAAGGATTCTCCGTCATTGCCACATCTTTAACCAGATTAATTAGAAAGAATATGAGGTTTGAGTGGGATGATAAGTGTCAAGATAGTTTTGAGTAACTAAAAAGGATGTTGATTGAAGCTCCTATCCTAATTCAACTTGAACAGGGTAAGGACTTTATAGTGTATAGTGATACTTCACTAAATGGCTTGGGATTTGTATTGATAGAGGAGGGAAAGGTAGTGGCTTATGCTTCAAGACAGTTGAAGTGACATAAGAGGAATTACCTTACCCATGATTTAGAACTAGCTATCATTGTGTTTGCTTTAAAGATATGGAGGTATTATCTGTATGGAGAGAAATGCTTTATATATACAGATCATAAAAGCCTAAAATATCTCCTTATTCAAAAAGAGCTGAACTTTAGATAGAGAAGATGGTTGAAGCTGATAAAGGATTGTGACTGCCTAATTGACTACCACCTAAAGAAAGCCAATGTGGTGGCAGATACTTTAAGTAGGAAATTTATGATGGCTTTAAAAGCTATGAATGTTAGTTTATTGTACACTTCAGAAGATGCTGTGTTGGTTAAGTTATAGGTGAAGCTAGATTTTAGATAGCAAATTAAAAGAAGTAAGATGAAACATAACCAGCTGGTTTAGATGGCAAGCAAGGCTAAAAAGAGGAAGGCTACAGGGTTTGAGTTGACATAGGATGGGTATTTGTATTATCAAAATAGGTTGTGTGTACCTAGTACAAATGACCTGAGGCTATAGATAATTATAGAGGCATATAAGGCTCCTTATTCTATGCATCCTATGAGCATAAAGATCTATTTAGGCATGAAATCCCATTATTGGTGGCCTAGTATGAAAAGAGATGTGGCAGAGTATATTGCTAAGTGTTTGACATGCTAGCAAGTGAAAGTTAAGCATTAGGTTCCTTTTAGATTGTTGTATCCTATAGCAATACTAGAGGGGAAAAGGGAAAATGTCACTATGGATTTTGTGATAGGTTTACCTTTGACCCGAGGATAATGTGATGTTGCATAGGTAGTTGCTGACAGTTTGACAAAGGCAGCTCAGTTTATCCCTATCAAGATGGATTTTTCCTTAGAGAGGCTGGCTAAACTACATGTGGATGAGATAGTCAGATTACATGGTGTGCCAGTGACTATCATTTCTAATAGGTATCCACGATTCACTTTTAGATTTTGGAAGAAGCTGCAGGAAGCCTTAGGCACTAGATAGGCCTATAGCATAACTTTTCATCCTCAAACTAGGGAATAGTCAGAGAGGGTGATATAAGTACTTGGAGATATGTTACGAGGATGTGCTATTAAGCTTTAGGGTAACTAGGATTAGTACTTGTCTTTGGCAGAGTTTGCCCATAATAACAGTTACTAGGCTAGCTTAGGGATGGCCCCATATAAGGCATTATATGGTAAATGATGCAGGACTCCGTTATGTTGGAGTGAAACTAGAGAGAATAAAATTTCCAGTGTGGATTTAATCAAAGATGTTAAAGAGAAAGTGAAGTTAACAGAGAAAGGTTGAAGGCAGCCATGGATAGACAAAAATCGTATGCTAAGATAAAATAGAGAGATATTGAATATACAGTTGGGGAAAAAGTGTTCCTGAAGGTTTCTCCATGGAGAAAGATGCTGAGATGCTGGAAAAAGAGGATACTGAGTACTAGGTTCATAGGACCCTATGAGATTATAGAATGGGTCAGACCTCTATCATATATGCTAGCACTACCACCTAAGTTATAGTAGATACAAGATGTTTTTCATATTTCCATGCTCAGGAGGTACAGATCATATCCATTACACATGATTCCAATGGTAGATATTAAGGTATAACTCGATCTGAGTTACGAGGAGGAACTTATACAAATATTGGCTTGTGAAACAAAGCAGATGAGGAATAAGTGCATTCCACTAGTTAATGTGCTATAAAGGTCTCATAATATAGAAGAAGCTACTTATAAGCCAAAAGAGCAAATGAAAGCTTAGTATCCTCACTTATTTGCTACAAGTAATTTCGAGGATGAAATTTTCAAAGAGGGGAAAAAATGCAATGCCACTGTTTTGAGGCTCTGTGAGTCATGCCACTGGGTTTGAGAAGTGTGCTTGAGGTGCTGGGTCACTTGCATAGAAACTAAGGTAGTGACACTGGTCATGAAACTTCGAGGGGCTCTAATTCGATGAAAAAGTCAAAAGTTAAAAATTCAATAGAAACAATAATTCATTTTGGACTATAAGCTACCCCTCTAGGCAATAAAAATTTTACGGGCTGAGAATGACTCGAGATGAGCCTGGACGGACTGAAAAATAATAGGCCTTAAAGCTCAAAAATTCCACTAAGTTCATTTGTTAAAGAATTTTTGAATTTTGAGGTCGTTTGCAAATTCTATACAAATTGAGGCAGTTTGAAATATGCACTATCGATGGAATTTGGTAGTGAAAATTTATGAGCATGTAGAGGGGATTAAAATATGAATTTTAAAACAAATAGTGTAATTTTTTGAGGTCCATGTGAATTTTGATGAATTTTTGAAGTTTGCCAAAAACCAAGATGTGTCGGGATGGCCTGAGTGGCTGGGTACCCACCCACACACTTGCCAGCTAGCCTAGGGCCCTTGACATGTTGCAAGACTAGTGGACAAGTGGACTTTTCCACTTAAATAAAATTCATTTCTCCCTTGGCTGCTAGTAGAAGAACCAATGCCATTCCTACCTTACACCACCATTTTCATCATATTCTTTAGCTCAATTCTACTATTTCTACTTACCAAAAATTATTTTGATGTGTTAGGGACTTAGAGGAAAAATTACAATAAAAGTAGCTTCTAAGAAGAAATTAAAAATCCCTAAAGATTCTTGGATAGAAGCTATCCAACAAGTAGCAAGGTGAGCTTTTTGGTAATTTCTTGAGTTTTTCTTTGGTTTTTCTTGCTAGAATTTGGTGTGTAAAATCCCTAATATCTATGGGGATGGATTTCTATGGCTTTTTGAGGTGTTTTGGACCAAAAAGTAGCTTAAAAAAGGGAGGAGAAAAGGATGTGGCAAGCTGGAAGTGAGCTTTAAGAGGCTTAAAGTATGGATTCTTCCTTCTTTAAAGTGTGAGTTAAGTGAATTCAATCATTCACTTCATGTCCATAAAATATTAGTAGCCTCTCTTTAGGTTTAAGGATGAATTAAGCATGTAAACTAGCTTAGGAAGGTGAATGTTTTGAGATATGGTTGTATATATTTTATTGATATGTGAATTACATGGTTACTTAATGAAAAGAGGCAATATGGATGCTAAACTTTTAGTAGCTGAGAGGTATTCATGGTGTTGGGGAATGTTAATGATGCTTAATGTGTGGTTAGAATACTTAAAGCATGAATTGATGAGTTGGAGTTAATATGTAATGAAATTTCTTATAAATTGATGGAAGAATACATATTGGTATGAAAGGCATGTGTAGCTGAGAGTTATGTCAACTCTGCGAAAGTGTATGGGTTGTTTTAATGGTCCTATATGGTGCTTGATGCATGAGTTAGTGATATGGTATGTAAGAAGAGGAATATATGCATAAGTGTGTGGTGATTTCACTATAGCCGAGACTTGTAAGGCATGTGTAGTGGGATGGTATGGATGATACATGGTATATATGTGTACGTGAATATTGCCATGGTAATGCTTAGGATGTATGTATGATAAGTGATGTCAAAGTGCATGTAATTTGCTATGAATCACCAAGTGGCCAAAAGGTGTAGATGCCATAGTGGAGGCATGATAAGCATGGTAGGTATTCTAGCTTTATGTACATGAAAGATATGAGATAATGTACATGTAATGCATGATATAGAATTGGCATGAACTAAATTAAAGTATATCTAAAAGTGGTATGTAACGTAGGTAAGAATTTGCATGAATAATAACCTTATGTTTGACTACAAATGATGTGTGAAAAATGGTTTATTTTTGCCTTTAAGGGCTATGGTGTGTACATGAACAATGTGCATGAATTATATCCCTAAAATGGCTAGTATGGTGTGATAATTTGTAATGCCTTTTATACTTATATTATGGCCTATAATTTGTTGGCTTAGGGCCTATCAAATTGATGTAAATAATTGTTAAAACTGCACTAAAAATTAAGGTGAAATGGACCTTAAAACATTAGTAAAACTTAGCTGCAATGACTTGTAATTGTCCTAAATAAACCTTACCTGAACAAATAAATCCTATGGATAGTAAATGGCCTATATTTGTGAAATACTTATGGAATTAAATCCAGCATAAAATATCATAATTTTGGCATTTTAACCCTTTATTATATTTTTTGATAATTTACCCAATACAACCTGTTTGTGGCTATACTAGACCGGGCTAATTTCCAACCGTGCTATAAAAATTTTAACTATCTTTTTTTGAGTTTATAATATTATAAAAAGTTAATCAGTAAATAAATGGACATATATTGAGGTTAAATGACCCACTGGATAGACATCCACTGGATGGGTTAACCGATCAACTTAAGGATTCTTACAGCTGTTATCTTATTTGATATGTAGATAGGGCTAGTACAGTAGCCTAGTTCCATTTTAGACCACTGTACTAGTTGGATAGTTAGATTAGACTGTGACATTCACTTGATTTATACTTTTCTTGCCGGTGCAATGGCATAGGTCCTAAAGGGCTATTGCACTAGTTGGACAAACATAACAGTCTAGTTTGTGACATCTTTAATATTTAAATAGGGTCAGTATAATAGCTATGGTCCTAGAGGATCACTGTACTAGCCAATTAAATAGCCCAGACTAATAGGCAGACCAAATCTTATCATTTGCACCTTGGGTGCCAAAATGTGATCAAGCTAGTGCAGCGGTGCAGGTCTAACATAAGGACCACTGCACTAGTTTATTTTTCCCTCTAGATCTAGTGTCTGTTAAGATTGTCTCTTAAGTTGGGCCATCTGAGATAATTAAATAAGATTAATAAATTGGCATATAACTATGAAATATCAAACATGGGCATTTTAGTAATTTTCCACTAATAGGGTGTAGAGGCTTAAAATTGTATAGTTTGTGCATAAAATGATTAATAATGATCCAAAACATAAATTATGTGAGTTTTAGTGAGTAATTGGATATTTTACAAACAATAACACTCTAAATGTAAAATGGTAATTTTGTATGTTAGAGCTCTAAGTTAAACCTCTATAATAGAACTAAAAGAAAATAGGAATATGATGCATGGATAAACTACTAGATATGTTTTTAATTATTGAATTCACCACTGAGTATTTTATACTCAATGTACCTATTTTAGTATGCAAGTACCAAGAATAAGGACATCACCTTGTAAAGCATGCAGGGAATTCAGAGGTTAATTATGAGCAAGTTGATAATGTACATTTGTATAGCTTTTGCACTCTATGTACTTAGGTGGGGTAAACAAGTGTAGTATATATAATGAGACAAGATGTGATTGTATATAAATAGACTATGTTGTAATTACTTATGTGATGTTTCCTATTATGTGTATATGATCTGTGTTGATGTTTGTGAGCCTAAGGCTCTATGTGTTTCTTAACTGTGGCCTGAGGCCTATGGTTGCTGTTTGTTCGATGATGATGATAGGATGATATCTAGGGAACTAAAAGGGTCAAGGAGATGTGATTACTTATTATAAAAGTGTTATACAGGTCGAAGAAAATTTTAGGATAGTGACTCGATTAGCTATTATGCTACCGGATTATTAGGAATTACTATAATGTGTTAAAATCACTCTAAAATAGTATAAACATGATAACATGAACCTAAATGGACTATAGGAATAGACAGTTCTATATTTGGCATCAGATAAAGCTGATTAGTACCGCCTAAGTAAAAGTTAAATGAATGACCGTGGGAGAAGTCAAGATGGGTGACTTGGTAGGAAGTGCACCATTTATTGGGTTTCTTTAGGAATCCAGTAGGTGGTGTTAGACATTGGCTTTAGAATCAAAATTTTTCAAGATTGGGAAGTATTTTTACTAAATTTTTAGGAAAGAAAATATAGTAATTTTTGGGTTATATTAATTTTTTGAGCTTAATATTTTCGGAGGATTTAGGACCCTAATTTATCTAATTTTAGAGACAACAATAAGAGAATTTCGACTATCCTATGGGGTATAAAAATTTACAAAAGAGAGGGAAATTGATTTTTTTGAAAACTATAAATAGTGAAGGAAATTTGAATTCCCTCATTTTCTTTTCCCTCCATCCTTCTCTATTTTTTTCCTCCTTCTCCAAATTGTCCACACACCTTCCTCCCTCTTTCCTTTGTTTTTTTTCATCATCCACACACAAGCTCATCCTAAAAAATTATACTCGAATCGAGAAGTTTCTCGAGAAGAATTATAGACACCAATATCACTGGGAATGGTGGTTTATTTTGAGAGAAAAATTGTGAAGTCTTCTAGGGTGAATAGTGACCTCCTGACACTTGGGTATTTCTTTTTCCCTATTTTTATTTTTCACAGGTTTCTAAGTTGTCGTAGAGTTTATATCTAGGCTTAAAATATTTTTTTGACTTTTATATTATTTTACATTAATTTTTTTTATTTCTGTACCCTTTTGAATTTGTAGGCAAAATGTTGACCCGAGCCACATGAGGTAAGGAGAATGCTTAGGCTGGCATCGGGCATCCTGTACGACCCATATTAGTATGTGTAATATCATTAACTTGGGTTAAAATTGCATAAATTTCAATATGATGCATAGTTACATAGTAGTAATAAATGCTATTAATTGTATTAATGCCTAATAAATGATATGGTTGATAAAAATATGATTGGTTGAAGTTGCATATATGTAATGTGATGGCTAGAACATGTTATGCATGTGTGATGCACATTTATGAAGGAATTAAGTAATGAATGGCCTTATGTGAATTTTAGGCATATATCACCGTTATATAATCATAAATGCTAGTTAAAGTATATAGATGTGTTTTTAAGCATCTAAATATGATTTAAAAATTTGAATGAGAAAGTATGTGTGTTTTAATAGCCTTGGGCATATGGAGGCTAAATTTAATGCATGTGAGCCATTAGTGTGTGTATACATAACTACTGTATGGTAATTACATAAATGTGATGTTTTGTGCTTAAATGTTGTTTCGTATGTGCACATGTGATGACTTAAAGGCGTGTGTATGTGTAGTTGCATCTAAATGCCAACTTGAATGTCATATGGTTTATTAATGCGTATATAGGCATATAATGCTTGTATATTGCTAAACACCCAAAAATGTGTAAAAAATGACATGTGATGCAGAATGTGATAATTGTGCACAACCATGATGCATTGGACATTATAATGTATGTTAATGATGAAAGTAATGGTAAAATGCATGATTATGATGCCAGTTGAGTTTTCTATCCTTTACACCTAAGCAATGTGGCCACTCAATGTTTTTAAGCTTATGTAAGCCTAATTTGGCTATGGTACATTTTAGTTAGCACATGCTGCTTAGCATAAGTTTTGAGGCCTCATCGAGATGCAAAGTGGCCATTGTGATGCATTTATGTGTGAGGTTACATAAACTATGTTTTTTGTTTTAAAATGGTTAAAATGAGATAATTAATAAGTTTAATGATGCCTATATGTTTAGACAACCTAGTTTGGATTGGTTGACCGGTCAACTAAGATTAGCAGCTGCAATGTTTACCTTCGACTAATAGGCCTATGGGTCACTTTTGAGCCATTATTTATGCACTACATTGTGCTAGGCCTATAGGCTAATGATTTTTGTATCTACGGATACTAGTGCCTTCAGGTACAGTGGTTTACACCTCTCAATTGTTAGTGCCTTCAGGTGCATCGTTATCCATTATCCAATTTTGGATAGTTATCTCCTTAGTATGTGAATAATTAAACAAATAATAATAATAAAGACAATTATGGTTCTAGCATAATTAAGTATAAAATAATATTAGGTGCATATTAAATGATGCATTATACGTGACATTGATGTTTTTGGCATAATGTTAGGTTAAACCATTAATATGATGTATGTGGTATAATGTGGAGTTTCATACTCATAATATTGTCTGGTTGGTACATAGAGGCTCTTCGAACCCGAATATGTAGTAATGATGCATAAGTATGGTAAAGAATCAAAATGCATTTTGTTATGCTCGTTACCATGTAAAAGAGAGCATGTGTATGTTTATGACAAATATATGAGTATTTCATATGTAACGGTTGATTTTAGTTATGTTAAGAATAATTCTACTGTGATTATGGATATAATATAGATTATAGGCTATTAAAGACAAGTGTAGACACCTTGATTTTGGGTCTAGGACTTTTTTATGTATTCGGACCTTGACTCAACTCGAAAGCTCACAGTGCAACCCGAAGTATGAAAAAAAATGGGAATCTATGGCAAAAGTGGAGGGCTTAGGCTGATGATGATAACCAGAGACAAGCTCAAGCAATAAGGCAAGTAACCTGAACCTAAGTCTGCATAGACCTACATGGCATAAGTTCGCATAGACTTACTACTATGAGGTCTGCACAGACTAACTTAACCTGGCCCAAAGCCCATGGACTTAATACTATAGGATCGCACGGACCTACCGAAGTAAAACTTCCAAAAGCACAGAATTCATATTCAGTCACTGATTCCTCATCCTAGAGGGATTATGTCACCTTTAGACAAAATTCCTTAAGCCTTAAGCCTATAAATACCCACTTTTGGGCATTAAAAGGGGGAATGGAGAGGAAGAGTCTCAATAAACTGAAGAAGAAGGGAACGACAAAGAGAAACACACACAACACATAATTGAAGACCATTGGCATAAGATCCACTCTACTAGTCCTAAACCACCACTAAAATTATTCTTCCAAAACACAACAATTCTCTTATTGCTTGGTGCTAACTTCATGGTAAGATTTGAGGTTATTTTCATCACATTCATGTATTTACTTGAGTTATTTGTTTAACCAACGATCTCCTATGATTAATTGTCAAAGTGAGGTGGTTCTATGTAATCCCCACGACAATTATAGGAGTAGGTTAACCCGTTAAATCGATTTAAGAATGCTCTAATCGTTTATGGAAATTTGTAATCAAACTTACAT
>CANXYI012165178.1:0-10254 GCA_948208565.1 Hura crepitans | reverse complement strand
TTATATGATGCATGGGATATGTACATGACATGCCTAAATGTTACTTGATAAGAAATGTTATTATATTTAATAAACAACTAATATATTGTTTATTTTTAGACTTGATTGGACCTAATATAACAAAGGCTCATGTCTATATATTTATGTCTAGTAATATATATATATATATATATATATATATATATATATATGATATCTTTGCTACATTGTCATGCACATAAAATCCTAAAAATAACAATCATTACACATTTAACATGCAAACAATGCTCGTGATGGACTCATCATACCTGTGGCTTGAATAAGCTATTTCAGTTGATGTTAGGACTCGATCTGTCGCTTTGCTCTCCTTAACTATTACCTATGTATTAGTAAAGAAACCAATGCACTGAGCATAATTGCTTAGTGGTGTATTCTAATACCATGGAAATCATATCTTTAATTTATGTAAATAACAATCCTTGATATATTTCACTCAAATCAAGTTTAGCTTTATTATCTTGGTTACTTATAATCTTTTCATAATTATTCTTTCCATAACTTTGGCTTCTTATCCTAATTTATCTTTTTATGAGGTAGTAGTGCTATTGTATTTCCTATCCATTACTAACTATGTGTCAGATGATAATTTAGTATGTTTTTCATTTGTTAAACTTTGCTACATTCTCTAAGAATATGCTCACATATTTTCCATTTTCTCATTAATAGTAGTATTTACTTATTCTTTTCCTTTCACTATATTCATATCTTTATTTTATGTCTCCTTCAATGTTTTAATTATATGTATATATATGTTATTAATTCATTTCATTCATACATGTTGTTCTCTCCTTTTCCTTCCATATAATTTCCAATTTTACAAATATTATGATCATTATAAGTATTTAACATTCTTCATTTCATCTAGTTATTTCTTTTTCTAGCCCATGTTGGATAGATATCACTCTTATCACTGGATAATGGGATCACAAAATGTGTGGGGGCATGCATTTTGGACATTGACAACTGCACTCCATTATGTCATATCTCATCATAATCATCACAGTTATACAGGTGTTCAAATCTTAAACCTCGACAGCTGCACTTTGTCTTATAACCTGTGCAAGGGCCTGTATTATAAAACTCAACAGTTGTACTCTGTCATCAAATTTAAAGGTGTGTAGTGGCCCTTCATAGACCTTAGGGCAGCTGCACCTGCCATCAAATCTCATAAATTATGCAGTGGCCCTTTGTGGACCTTAAGGCAACATCACCCATATAGTATCATAAAAGATCAATATCATCTCATAGTTGTCCTCATGGATTGACATCTCATGACAACGAAGTGTCATAACAGCTGCTAACTCCATAGTTTACTGGTCAACCTATCTAGTAGGTTGTCCAACTCATATGGGTTAGTATCTATCTAAATTTCATTGAATTCCAAGCATTTCTAATCCATTTAATTTAATCCTAACATATTATTTCATTATCATAACATTTCATATCTTATATTTATACTCATGGTATACCCTTTCAAGTTCATCATGAATATCCTTTCTATATCAATTTCTTATCATATTCTTATTATTCGTAATGTCCACTATCATTATGTCTCATCATTTATCTTTCACAAGTAAGAGTATCCTTTGTTTAACCTTTACTTCTAATTTGTTATCCTTCATAGGATTAATGTTATTTATCGAATACTCGCCATTTCAATATAAATTCTTAATGTATCCTTAATGTGCTTAATTCCTTCATTACATATTTTTATGAATGTTCCTTTATCCTTTATGATTAAATAAATAAATATTTATTTTAGTGTTTAATTATCTAGAATATAACCAATATTTCTATATTTTATTGTCATTAATTAAGAATTAGAATTTGTAATAATTATATATCCATATCTATATTATCTTATTAAGCCATTTATCATCTTTTTCTTTCAAAAAATTTAGTTCATTCAATTCCATGAGAAAAGATCATTTGTATACCTTTTTTTACATTTAGATTCAAATTACTTTTTACTTTGGTCATTGTATTTTTCTCTTTCTTAGGCATTAGGAATATATTCTACCATTCTCATTTTAATTAGTTAGACTAACCTCATTTAACATAATTCATGTAAGTTAATTATATCATGTAATTAAATTCATAAATTCTCATCGTTTCTATTTAATTGAGTCCTAATAAATTAATTTATAATAATGCTTAAGCATATATTATATCTCTATACATTTTTAATAATTTGGCTAAATGATATTTAAATCCTATTTGTCTCTATGCTTCTTAATTTCACTTATCTCTTAAAGTTACAATTCTTTAATTACATATGTATGATGGATTCAATTCTATTTCTATTTAATTAACTCCTTTAATTCCTCATTCTTTCATCTCCTTGTATTTTAAGTTTTTCCTTACTTGTATAATGCATTAGTCACTTATAATTATTTATATATACCTATTATTCACTTAAACTTACTTAATTTGTTATAATTAATTTATTTCTCTTTTTAATTATGGTTTATGTATATTTATCATGTTAGCTTGAATATATATTTATATAAATTTCAAATTCTCATGTGTCTAAGTTTTAAATATTTATTTCAATTATTAATTTTCCTACATCAAAATCTTTATCTGTCATTATAATTTACTTACATTTAATTAACTATAAAATAACTAATATTACTTAACATCAATTTTGGCCATATTTACTCTTTTGTATTAAAAATTCTATTTCAATATTCTATCCACTCTAACATAATTCTCTCAAGTCCTAATTATGCTTTTAAACTATAAATCTTACTATATTTAATTATTGAAATCAAGCTAACAATATTTATCATATTCAAAATTCCTCAAAATTCCATAGTTAATGCAAATTCTTAAAAATAGAATTTCTCTTCTCCTTTTACTTATTTTCCATACTTCTAAACATCCTAACATGAATCTCATAATATTTCTATCTATACAATTCTTTCATCCAAAGCAACATTCTTCCATTATGTTTTATGTATATACCATAAACACATAAACCATAATTTTGAATACATATGCCTCTCAAGCTTAAGTACATGTAAGCTTTATTTTCCCATCTTCAATCTCACCCTATCACCATTCCATCTCATCCTTCACCAATCCCATCATGGATTTCCTCACATAAAATCATAAAAAAATATTATTACATACTAAAGTCATCAAAAATATTATTGCATACCAAGCTTCATCATAAAATTCTATAAATATATTCTACCATTTAGATAATCTCATAAAAAAAATACTTGGTTTGAGATTAGCTTAGCCAATTTGGTGTTATAAAAGTGCCTATCTTCAATCTCTTTTTATCTTCTAAAATCCATCTCTTTTCAACAATTTTAGAGGGGCTAAGAAGTTAAGTTAAAAGAGTGACCATTTTTGTGTATTATTGAGATATTATTTAGAAAAATTAAGGTGTGGAAATGGTAGAGAAAGGGGGAGGATGAATTTTAGCCGTGAAAAGGTTAGGAAGGCTGGTCTTGGCCAAAACTAAACTAAATAATTTATTATTCTTTGGGGTTTTATAGATGGAATGGATGGCTAGGATCAAAAGTTAACATTTACACATGGATGGTTAAGACTAATTAATGTGTAATTAACTAAAAAAATCATTTACTCATTTCCATGTTAATAATTCCATCTTTCCACTTGGATAGCCATGCTTTTGCCATATCTCCTATTGTTCCAAGGGTTCAAAGTGCTTCCTAAAAAATTATTTGTCATTTTCCTTACATATATACATATTTAATGTGAATTTATTTCATTAATTTTTTCATATAACTCCCATCTTCAGAAAATTCCAACATTTTGACATTTGGATGCCTTATAATTTTTTACCATTAGGACGTACCACTTTTCAAATTTTTTGAGCACATTTCTAAATTTTTTTCATTCAGCACTAAGCAATTTATTGTTTACCATAAACTATAAATTTAGAATTTGTTTTCAACTTTGTAACCTCCGATATGACCTTAAATGATTCTCAAATTTCACCATAAAGCATTTTATAATTAATAGAAATTTTTGGTTAAGTAAGCTCCATTGGGCTTGAGAACAATATTCACGGCTCGAGTGGCACTATTCATCTAAGCGCACTCTTAAACCTCATTTTTCGTGCATTTTCTCATCATTACTAGGGCAAATGTCACTCTTTTATTACTTCAATGTGTCTTTTTCCTCTTTTTAACCATGAATAGTAAATTTCCTATTTTACCCCCAGTCTTTCCATGGAATTACCATTTTGCCCTTTGATCATTTTGTGTTTCATAGTTCATACCAACTGACTCTATAGGATCTATACATCCATCATATTCCTCACTATTTCTTGAAATTCCAATTCTATCATCACAAAAGCAAGATCAAAAGTCAAGATGTTACAATAGGATTTCCTAGATCTAAAGCAAAGGAAGAGGTTTCTGTTCGAGTATGAAAAGGACTTCACCCGTTTAAGTTGATATGTGAGATCCATTACCTGATCTGATTATTATACCTAAATAACAAGCTACACACTTACTAATATCCAAATTACTTACCAAAAACTCATGGGATAATTTTAAAACTTTTCCTCATATTAAAACATAAATTACATGTTTAACTAGATAAAAACATGAACTATCAAAAACAGTTTTCAAGTATACTATTAGGGTCCCTATGTTAAAAGTTTGGTAGCATAGTAGTTATGCTAAGATGCTATCCCAAATAGCAACCTATAAAAAATAACACTTTTATAATATTTCAACACATCCCAATAATTTCTGGGTCCATTTAGCTCTCCAAGTATTCATCACAAAGTAGCACTTCACAGCACAACAAAAGACAGCACAAGTAAGCAATCTCATTAATGCTTTTAAAGAAATAAAAGTTATAAGTTTTACAAAATATGATTTCATAATATAGATTAGGCCCAATCCTTCATTTCTACACAAAAGAACTATCATTATGTTTACATCACCACAATTATACAAAATGAAAATCAAAATACCCTTATAAATGGTGGCTTCTTAATCTCCTATGATACTAAAGCTTTAGGTCTAATATGTGTTCTTTAGACCTACACATCACAAAAATAAATATGACGTACTAAGCTTTTCATTTAGTGGTGAATCCAACATAATATATGCTTTATGTGAAGTAACATGCAATGCATATGTAGTTTACATCTTTAGAATCAAGGCAATATGCTACAAGCATAAATTGTGAAAACTTTAACATAATTAAATAAATACATTTTACATAACAAGATAGTCACAATTAACATTATAGCATAATATCATAACCAAATTCTTAAAGATGCATTTGAAAACATGAAATAGAGAATTGAAACTTTTTGTCAGTATTTAATTGAATTACATGCCTATAATTATAAGAGAAATAACAAAACTTAATAATGGGACCACGATATGCCCGAAGGCCAAGAATAATTTTACACATAGGTATCCAAGATAATTGCATCTAAAGGTGCCCAAGATAAATTACCTATAAGTACCCAAGATAATTTTTGCATCTGAAGGCAACGAAGATAAGTACATCCAAAGGTGCATAGTAGCTGCTCTATATTCCCTAATTGATCAATCAATATATCTAACCTAGGTTGTCTAAAAGTATAGGCATTTTAATTGTTATCAATTATGTAACACCTCCTACCCGATCCATTTCTGGTTCAGGTAAGAGATGCCACTTCCTAAAAGTTCACCCATCTTAATCCTATTCTCACTTATAACTTATTTAACTCTATAAGAAATGTTATTATATTTAATAATCAACTAATATATTAGTCAATTTTAGGCCCGACTAGACCTAGCACAACAAAGGCTTATGTTTATCTATTTATGTCTAGGAATATATATCCAATGGCCTTGTTAAATTGTTATACATATGAAATCCTAAAAAATAACATTTATTACACATTGGGCATGCAAATAATGCTTATGATGGACTTGTCCTACCTATGTCCTTAATAAGCTATTTTTTATTGATGTTAGGACTTAATCTGCCACTTTGCTCACCTTAACTGATAACCTACAAATAAGAAAAGAAGCCAATGCGCTAAGTATAATTCCTTAGTGATGTATTCCAATATTATGAAAATTAAAATTTGAAATCAATAAATAATAGCCATTAGTATCAGCTCACTCTAACCACATCTTTATTCCCTTATATATTTTTATTCCTTTTATTTGTAACATTCCAATATTTATTCTATTCATAATTTTGCTATCTCATCCCAATTTATATTTGTATTGAGTAATGGTTAGGCGTTATTGTCTTTTATGCTCATTTCCAACTATGTGTCTAGTTATAAATTAAAATTGTCATTGTGTCTTACTTTACTATATTCTCTAAGAATATGCTTGTATTTTTTCTTAATAAATTCTCATAGTTGCAATTTATTCCTCTTCTTTCACTATATTTAACTGATCATTTTATCTTTGACTAACTTATACATATCTATAATAAATTAAGTTCATTCATAGATATATTCATTAATAAACTTATGTCAAATGCTCTATCTTGACATGTGCTGAGTTATATTTATGTATCAATAATGTTTGCTACTATCTGATTAATTCATTTTATCCATTATTTCAATTCACCTTCTACTTTACTTTATTTCCTTTCTCTTTCTTTTTCTTCTCATTTCCTGAATTCAAATATTTTCATATTTTTAATGGTATATTAGTCATTTTCATCTCATTATTCTTTACTTATCCCATATTTGGTAGACATACACTTAACACTGGATATTAGGATCTATCTTGTATAGTGGTCCACATTTTACGTCTCGACATCTATTTATATCATCCATTTGATATCATAGATTAGCTTCGTAGAACCTCACAATAATGAATGGAAGGGATCAGTCCTGCTAAACCTCCCAATAAGTGAGATAGTAGGGATCATCCCTAAGGGACCTTCCAAATCCCAAGTATAAATCAAGCTTAAGTGGATAATAGGGATCAGCCCCGTGGGACCCTTCAAATCCAATCCTATATAGCTAATAAGAGATTAAACCATATGCAATTCCAAATACCCAAGTGTGTAAGGCTTACTAGCAGAACCTCGAAGGTTACACCCACCATATCATATAGTTTGGCAATGGCCCATATAGACCAATGCCCTTAGTAGCTACTAACTCCCTAGTTAACTGGTCAATCTATCCAACAGGTTGTCTAACTGATATAGGCTATTCTTAATTTTCATTGCATTTCACTTTCATTTGTTTTTATGGCATTTTAATGTCATAAGAAATTGAGTTATGTTTATACTAAACATTAGCATTATATTTCATTTGCATGAGTATACAAATATAGTTATTGTAATTAATCATTGCAGCATACTTTTTCTCTCAATCCTTTTTAAACATATTAATGCTCTAGTTTCACTTATAGCCATTTTATTCACCATTAACACCATTATTATTTCATGTTACTTCCATTTCATGAGTGTGAGTTTCTTTGTTCGCTTAACTACCTGCAAGTCTTTGAAATTACTTTGATTAAATTACCTTTTTGTAGTGTATCATTACATTTCTCTTAAGTATATATTATCAACTTACCTCCTATTATTTCATATAAATATCCTTAATATTTGTACAGTGTCCTTAATTATTTCTTTCTTTATAATTTATTCCTCAATGGTTATTGATTAATTTCATAATTTTTATTTTGACTCAATTTTGTAAATATAATTTCTATACTCTTATTATTACCTCTTTATCGGTACTATTATTATTCTCTCAATTACTTATTCATTTATACTTGCACATGTGTTTTTATTTCCCTCTATTTCCATATTCTTAATTTAATTAAGTTTATTAAATTATAATTTCTTACTTATACACTTTTTGTACTTTCTAGACTTTCTTAGATATACAATCCCTTAATTTATAATCCTTATTTAATTATTTATCTATTTAATTACCCTTTATATTATGCATAAAGAATTCATAAATTTCACTTTTTACTTATATAATGATTATAAAATTCCCTAACATACATGTATCCCACATGTTTGTCAATTATTTCCTAAGTTTACATCATAATAATGCATTTCTTCTTTTTATTCCTCATATTTAATTTATTTTACTTTCATGTACTTTTATGCTTGTATACATGTTTACTTTAACTTATCTAACCTATATTAATTAAACTATGTAATTTATTTCACACCATCCTAGATTTCTAATTATTGCCTTCCTATCATATACCTCTTTAAGTCTTTAATTATATGGGTGTAATTAATTCTATTATCAACCCATTTCATTATTTATTCTTTTATACAACTATATATTATGTTTTTCTTTATTTTTCTTTTCTAGCCAAATTTGCCATGTAATTAGGCTTATTTTTCTCCTTAATTATGCCTACTTTAATTTTATAAACTATTGATTGATTTATACATATTCATTCATGATATACACACTTATATAAGTTTCAAATATTCAAAAATTCTAAGCCATAACCATTTATTCAACCTATTTTATTTTCCTACATATTTACATTTACAATTTGCTACACTATGTACTTAATTCACCATAAAATGTTCTCATTCACCTAATATGTATGTTTCAGTCATAATAAGTTTTTCGTCCTACCTATTTTGTTTCATCATTTCAACCACTTTAACATAGTTGCTTTAAATCCTATTGATATCTCCTAACATTAGTTTCTGCAATAACTAAGCATTCAAGCTAAACTAACATCCTTCATAACACAAAAAAATCTTAAAAGTTCCCCACATAATGTAAATTCGTGCTAATTAAATTCCATTCCTTCTTTTTTTTTTATTTTCCTCAATCTTACATAACCAAACATAAACCTTATGTCAATGCTATCCACACATTTTATCCATTCATAACAACATATTAATCATACTTCAAATGAACCATAACATATATAAACCATAATTTAGAATACACATACCTCATGTGCTTAAATCCATCAATCAACCAATTCCTTTTACTTAACTCCATCTCATTATCATCTTTCCTCCACTTACATCAACTTCGTAAATTAATTTCATCATGAAAAAGCTATTAAAAATAACATTAATCACATAATTTTATTATACACTTGTAAACTATCACTTAATTACCTTAATTAAATCACTTAATCTACTTGGGTTGAGAACCACTTAACACCATGAAAATGACCCTAAACACTTGCCTAACATATCCTTTCTTCCTCTAATTCCTTGCACTTTCCATGGATTTTTGGGTAGCTAGTATAGTAAGGTTGATAGAGTAATCCTTTAATTGTAATACTTGGTAATTATTTAGTGTAATTTGATGAAAAAAATTAAAAGAGGGAACTCTTGATGCAAATTTCACCTATGAGAGATTTTAAGGGAGTGTTGGCCACAAATTAAATGAATTAAATGTTATTATTTGTGTATTTATAGATGAGATTGATGGCTAGGATTAAAAGTACCATTTCACACTAGGATGGTAAGGATTTTTCCACACGTAATTGGTTTAAAAAATATCATTTAATCTTTTACACCTCATCTTCCCACTTAATTCCATTTGGATGGTGATGATTAATTTTATTACTATTTAATCCAATGGCAAAAAATGCTCACATAATTATTTGTCATTTTCTTACATATGTACAAATTTAATGTGAATTTATTCAATTAATTCTTTTTTCTCATAGTTCCCATCTTTAGAAAATTCCAACACTATTATTTCTAGATTCCTCATAATTTTATTCTACTAGGACATGCCACTTTCGAAATTTCTCTGAGCACATTTGTGATTTTTTCCATTTAGCTCTAAGTAATTTACTATTTGTCGTAGACCAAAAATTTGGAATTTTTTTTAACTTTTAACCTCCTATATAACCTCAAATGCTTTTAAAAATTTTCATCTTTTAATAAGTACACATTTTTGGTCGGGTTAGCTCCATTTGGCTCAGGTTCGGGTGGCACTATTTATTAGGGCTTGCTTTCGAACCTCATTTTTCTCGCATTTTCTCATCATTGCTTTGCCACATGTCACTCCTTATTACTCCCATATGTCTCTCTCCTTTTTGAATAGTGAATTTCCCATTTTTGCCCTAGCCTTTCCATAATATTGCAATTTTGCCCTTCAATTATTTGCTTTTTAGTTCACACTAACTAACTCCACATGATCCATACATCTATTTTATTCCCTACTATTTCTTTAAATTCTAAATCTATCATTATGAAAATTAGAACGAAAGTTAGGGTGTGAAAATCCTTTCCCTCTTATGA
>CANXYI012165149.1:0-10223 GCA_948208565.1 Hura crepitans | reverse complement strand
GAGAAGTAAAGAATTGCTTTGACTTCAGGTATTAATGTAATTGAAATTAATACTAGTACTATTATTGATAACCAAATATAGGTATTAGATACCAGATGTGGTTCTCACTTAGTTTCTTCTATACAAGAACTAAGAAGCAGTAAGAAGGTTGAAAAGAGAGATATGGACCTGCGTATAGCAAATGGAGCAAGAGTTGTTATATTAGCTCATATCATCTTATTTTACCTTTTAGGCTTGCATTAATTTTTGACAATTGTTATTATGTTCCTTTTTTATCCAGAAATATTATTTCAATTTCTTGTCTTGTTAAACAAGTTTTTGATATTTCCATTAATAAGAACAAAGGTTTTCTTGTTTACTTGGATAATGTATTTTATTATTCAAGTACAATAAGTAATGGAATTTATGTTTTGGATAAATATGAAGAAGTATATAACATTAATACCAAGAGATCCAAGATAGATAACCTAATGCCATCTTATCTATGGCATTATTGCCTTCGCCATATAAATAAGAAATGCATGACTAAGTTACACAAGGACAGTAGCTTGGTATCATTTATAAATCATATGATATATGTGAATCTTATTTATCAAGCAAGATGAAAAAGTCACCTTTTTTTCTGGAAAGAGAGAGCGAGCAAGTGAGTTATTGGAACTCACACATACATATGTGTGTGGTCTAATGACAACACATGCACGTAGAGGTTTCTTATACTTCATTACCTTTATTGATGATCAATCACAATATGGGTATTTATACTTAATGAAGTACAAGTCTAAAGCCTTTGAAAAGTTCAAAGAATTCAAAAACGAAGTTGAGAAACAACTTGGCAAGAGTATTAAAACTCTTTGATATGATTGAAGTGGTGAATACTTGAATGAAGAATTTTAGGGTTTTTTGAGAGACAATGGCATCTTGTCTCAGTGTACTTCATATACACCATAGCATAATGGTGTATCTGAAAGGAGAAATTGAACCTTATTGGATATGGTTCAATCCATAATGAGTCTTACAAACTTACCTAAGTCTTTCCAAAGGCATGCACTAAAAATTGCTACTTATATTTTAAACAGAGTTCCATCAAAGTCGGTTGATGTCACACCATATGAGATATGGTATAACAAGAAACCTATTCTTTCACATATCAAAGTATGGGGATGCTCTGCATATGTGAATAAAGTAATGTCAAATAAGCTTGAAGCTAAATCTGACATATGCTTATTTGTGGGGTATCTAAAGGAAACTTTTGGATGCTACTTCTTTTATCCTTTAGAACAAAAAGTGTTTGTTTCAAAGCATGCAACCTTTCTAGAGAAGGAGTTTCTCATGAAAAATAGTGGGAGTAAAGTTGAACTTGATAAAGTTCAAGATCCATAAATTGGAGCAGATCAACCAACTGATCCCGGTTCTATTACTCCTAGTGATGAGGTAATAGAAGAACCTAAGGAAACACAAGTTCCTTGATGATTTACTATGGTTAAGACTATTTTAGAGAGATATGGATTTCTTATGGACCATGATAAGGAAGTGACTGTAGTAGAGAACCGTGAGCACACCAGTTATGAGGAGGTTCTAAAAAGTTCAGAATTAGACTCGTGGCTTAAGGCCATGAAATCTGAAATGGATTCTACGATAACCGAGTGTGGACCTTGGTTGATCTACTTGAAGGGATAAAGCTTATTAGGTGCAAATGGGTCTTTAAGAAAAAGACCGACATGGAAGGTAATATGATTACCTATAAAGCTCGATTTGTAGCAAAAGGTTATCATTAAAGATAAGGGATTGACTTTGATGAAACCTTTTTCTCTAGTTGTAATGCTTAAATCCATTCGGGTTCTACTTGCCATTACTACTTATTATAATTATGAGAATTGACAAATTGATGTAAAGACAGCTTTCCTAGTGAAAAATTATTAGAAGAAGTGTATATGACACAACCTAAACGTTTTACATCCAAAGATGGCAATCAGGTTTGCAGCTTCAAAGATCCATTTATGGATTGAAGCAAGCTTCTAGGAGCTGGAACATCCATTTTGATGAGACAATCAAAGAGTTTGGTTTCTCACAAAATATGGATGAACCATATGTTTGCAAAAAGGTTAGTGGGAGTGCAATCATTTTTCTTATGCTGTATGTAGATGACATATTACTAATAGGAAACAATGTCTCTATCCTTTAGTCAGTCAAAATTTAATTGAGTAAACAGTTTTTCATAAAAGACCTTAGAGAAACAACCTACATCTTGGGGATCAGGATCTATAGAGATAAATTCAGAAGGTTGCTTAGTCTTTCACAGTCTACGTACATAGATAAGATGCTAAAGAGGTTTAGCATGGCTCTCTCCAAGAAAGGTTATATTTCTATGTTACATAGGAAACACCTTTCTAAATCTATGTCTCCTAAGACATAAGAGGAGAGAAAGCATATGAGTAGGATCCCATATACTTAAGCTATAGGATCTATCATGTATGCAATGTTATATGCAAGACCCGATGTAGCATTTGCTTTGAGTGTCACGAGCATATTTAAATCTAATTATGAAGAGGAACATTAGGTGGCTGTCAAGAATATCCTTAAGTACTTGAGAAAGACTAAGGACCTATTCTTGGTTTATAGAAAAGGAGATCTACAAGTTAGTGGGTATACAGATGCCAGTTTTCAATCTGATAAGAATAATTGTAAATCTCAATCTGGATACATGTACGTTATATATGAAGGAGCAGTTGTTTGGAAGAGTTCCAAACAGGATACAACTATGAATTCTACCACCAAAGCCAAATACATAATAGCTTTTTATGCAGCTAAGGAAGCCGTTTAGATTAAAATGTTCATTATTGAACTTAGAGTGGTTCCAAGCATTGTTAATTTGATACCTCTATATTTTGATAGCAATTGGGCTATTGCACAAGCTCGTGAACCATGGTCTTATCAACAGTCCAAACATGTTATTCGGTGCTACCATCTAATAAGAGAGATCGTCAGTAGACACGATGTGAAAATTGAAAGGTCTCTACAAATCAGAACATAGCCGATCTTCTAATAAAGGCACTGTCACAAGGAAGGTTTGATCAACATGTAAATGTAATGGCATTAAGTACATAGGTGATTGGCTCTAGTGCAAGTGGGAGATTGTTAGAAGTATACCTTAGAGCTCATGTAATAGGGTAGTATTCATGTATTTAAACCTTGTGAATTAATAAAATAAGGCATTTCTCTTCATATCATGGTACTTTTATATATTACTTATAATTATTTACAGTGTCTTAAACCATGTTATAAAGTCCTTGGTATATAATCACAGTGTAAAGGAAATCATGAAATGTTCATAATGTGAGATTCTTATTGCATGCAAATGTGATAACCTAAATATCCCTCATCATATTATTAATAAGATAGGACATCGTTAATGCAGATAGATCAACATGTTATATTTCTTTATTGAATCAAGCAGTAGTTCTCACAAGTTGTAAGTATAGAATGCTTAGAGTTAACATGTGGATGCTTACTTAGGAAATAAGTACATTGGAGACCTACCATGAGATCTTTATTTGGATACTTAATCTATGTCGATAAAAGTATTTCATCATATCAGTAGTACAAGTATCCTTAGACTTGAAATCACTAACGTCTTAAATATGGGCCGATATACTTTGACTCTAGAGTAATATAGTTCTTACATGAATAAACAATTAAGATAAATAAACATATAAAGGACATAGGAAGTACAATAAGTACGTGAATAAAAGTAGTTGAATACAACACATAAGAAGTAATTGAAAGCATATAAATAGAAGTTATAAGTAAACTATACGATTTGTTATAGGACATAAACACTAGCTATATATACAATCTTATAGTAAAGTAAAAGAGTTAAATGTGACACTATAATATAGTTATGAATTCATAAGCATAAATCATAGTTTTAGAATACATCACTAAGTGTTTTGCTCAATGCATTGGCTTTTGATAATGTATAAGTTATGGATTGGGCCAGGCAAAGCAACAGATCAAGTCCTAGCAACATAAAAAATTCACATGACAGGTGTATAGGTAAAAGGAGTCCACCACGAGCATCCTTGCTTGCTGAAGTGTACTTGCATCTAAAAATCTAAATGTTGTGTAGAAATACAAATAAACAAACAATAATTTTAGATCACTTGTATATGAAGAAATAACTATGTATGAAAGTTGTATCAAATAATGATTTAAATGTTATAAATGTTTACTTGATATTAAGATGTATATATTAAGTGATGTGAATAATATGGATATATGTGTCATATGTCAACTGCATGTAAATTAATATATGAATTATTTTAAAATAATTACGCCGAATTAGTTGAATATCGAATAACTATAATTAATAAAGGAATAGTAAATGAATTGGTAATGTGACATTCTATACCTTAACTAATAAACTGATTGGATATAAAGATGTTACAGTTATCATCTAAATATATTACATAATTTCTTTGAAAAAATATATCATAATTATCTTTATAAATAATTAGGAATTATATATCTTTATATTTATATAAATAGAAAGAATCTCTTTCTTGGTAGATTACTAAGCCATAGTTAGAAAGTAAACTTCTTCTTAAATTAGAATTTTCCATCTATTCAATTAAGTCAAATTTAATAAATTAAATCTTAAAAAATTATATATGATTTTTAAAATTGATTTATATACGTATATAACAACATTTGATATATTTTAATAATGTATATTAAAAATACCGTGCATAGCATGTGCCTTATAATAATAATAACAACAACAACATTTCAAGGCTACTAAAAACTCTAATCTAAAATTATATAATACAGTTCTATTTAAATAAACTTGTTGGCAAAATTATGAAGTATGTTATAAACTCTTAGGTAATTTTGTAAATAAAAAACATACAAAGTTAATTTTTCAAAAAAAAAAAATCTCTTGCACCTATATTTATATTAGCATAAATTAGTTAACTGTACATATACTTTATACGTGATTCATTATTTTTATAAAACACATAATAGACCGATTAAAAAATTATAAATTTCACTCATATATTTTCCTGAGAATACAAACTCTTTTAAAGTAAGAAAATAAACTTAAATCATATATATATTATATTTTTTTTTGACAATTCTATAAATAATAATGAGATTTTAAATTTTTAATTTTTAAAAAAAATTAATTTTCAATTATCTAAATCATAATTTGTTAGTAAAAAATAAAATTATTTTTATAATTAATCGTTTAAAATTCTAATTAATTAATTAATTAATTAATTAATAATAATAATAATAATAATAATAATAATAATTTTTAATGAGTTACTATCAAACAATAATGATTTTTACTACCACATTTTGAATATAGTGACAAACGGACTGAATTTTGATTAAGCATGAAAGGTTGGCTTACAAACATATCGAGTAATAAGTGGACAAAAAAATTTTATGGGTTATAAATAAATCGGGTCATCATTTAAATAAATTATTATTAAATGAATCATGTATAAATGGATTAAGTCGCAAATATGTCAAGTCATATTATTTTTCTTTTTACTTTTTTTTTAAAAAAAACATTTGATTAAAAATAAAAAAATATGCATGTATGACATATAAAAATAATTATTTTTATAACTCACATTATATAAAAGTCATAAAATCATAAGATAAATAAGTCAAGTCAAATGGGTCATTCAATAGATAAGGTAAGATTGAATTATTTTATGAGTCAAATAAATTGGATCATAAATAAATAATTGATTGAATGAGTCGAATTTCGATCAATTTTTTGAATCAAATAAATCGGATTAATTTTTATCATCTCTATTTTATAGCAATGCAATTAATACTTATAATTATAAAAATTCATAATTGAAAAGAAGACATTTGGCTATCATTAAAATTAAGGGCTTAAGACATTTTTGTTCCTAATTTTTGTAGTCAAATATATTTTTAAACCTTTTTTTAGATATATATTTGCCACTAAACTCAAGAAAAATAAAGTGATTTTATCTCTATTATTTTTAAAATAGGTCATTTTTACCTTTGAACATATAAAAAATGAAAGATTTTACACAATGATACATGGTATTTTATGATTGACTAATATCCAAAGAGGACGTTTTCTCAAAGAGAGTGTTTTCTCACTTTTGAAGTTTATGGATGAAATCTGATTAAATGATAGTTTAGGGGTAAATTTTGGCGATTTTGAAAATTGTAGAAGCAAAAATGACTTAAATAATAAAATTGAGGGTAAATTATAAATTCGGACTTATCACCTATATTTCACTTTGATTCCTATCATTTAGAACGTTATAAATTAATATTGCAAATCTAGTTATTTGTTAATTATTCCGTTAGATTTAATAGAATATGCTAAGATGGCTATTTTTTGGATCCACAATTACTGACTTGGCAAGCACGCACATGTATAATCGTTATATATTTTATTTTATCTATTTTTTACATGATAAATATTTATAGATTTAAATTTAACAGTAATTATTTTAGTTTAAGTAAATATTTTTATGCAAAAACTAAAGAAAAATATATGAGACAATAAAGAGAAAATATGATTTATATAAAAAATTACAATTTACACATTTTATATTATTTTTTAAATATTATTTACTATTTAATAATAAAAAAGTTTAAACAAACATAAAATTGTTAAAATTTAAACATTGAGTTATCGATATAGTGTTAAATAGAATAAAATGAATAGCAGGTATATAATTAAAAAAAACTCATATGCCTACATTAGGGATGACAACAATTGACGCGATCCACGAATCCAACTCATTTGACTTGAAAAAATGACACAAACTCAATTCGACCCACCATTGACCCATTTAACTTGCAAGATGGCCCTATCCAACTCAACCCATTGCCTAGTCCATTTAGATTAATTTTTTTTCTTACTTTTTAATTTTTATATAATATAGATTATAAAAATAATTATTTTTATAAATTATGCATGCATATTTTTTTATTTTTAATGAAAATTTTTTTAAAAAAAATAATATTATATGACATGATCAGTTTGTGATCTAGTTAATAATGACCCATGTGAGTTTGACTCTTTTTTTGATCTGTTTACGACTTAATCCAAATTCAATCCGCTTGACCTGTTTGCACCTATACCTATATATCAAAAAAATTTAAGTTATAAAAAAAGTATATATTATAAATTTTTACCTCACATTTATTTGTTATTATTGTCGAATCTACAGCTCAATATAATGCGGAGCAAAAAAATTATAATATTATTTAATTGAATATATATATATTATTTTCCGTCTAAATAATATTTTTTCTTTATTTTCTCAATTTCGTTTTATTTATTATTTGTAAAGAAATATTTAATTAAACTAAAACAAGTGTTGTTAAATTGAAATTTATAAATATTTATCATGCAAAAATGGACAAAATAAAAATATATGGCGATTATACATGTATATGATTGCTAAATCAGTAATTATGAGGCACAAAAATAGCCATATCAATATAATCCATTAAATCTAATGGAATAATTAATATAATACTAGATTTGCAATGGCTTCGAAATTATAAATACTAATTTAGAACATTTCAACGATGAAATTAAAGTGAAATATAGATAATAATTTATATCCGAATCTATAATTTATCGTAAAATTAATTACTAAATGAATAGTTAATGAGATAAACAAATACTTGAGAACTCCAAAACAAATTAAAAAATTAAAAACTAAAAATTAATTGGAAAATAATCTATAAAATAAGGATAGATTTGTTATGAATTTAAAAATCTCACATTTTCATATATATATATATATATAAAGTTCTAAAAATAAAAATTATCTTAGACTATAAAATTATTTTACGTATAAAATTTTAAGAAAATATTTCTTGTGAATAATAAAAATTTATATGGTCATTATTATCTAATTTTTTTTTTCACATTTCCACATTTTATATAACTAGTTTTATGTGTACGTGCAACAAATTATATTTTAAAATAATAAAAAAATCAATACTATAATTAAATTAGCAAAATAAATCTTTTCTTCTCAAGTCGATGTATGCTAATTAATTCTACAATATTTTATTTAAAAATTTTAGAATATATTGATTAAAAGAAATATGTAAAAAATAATAATTTTCATATATAAATAATTTTTAATATAATTATTTCATAAGTTTAGTTTTGACATTTGAAATCATAATTAAATGTCTTAAAAAATATATGACAAAATAAATATCTGGTACTCAAATTTACGATTAATCAAGCAAAAGAATTCACTATTCCTCTATTTTGATAGATGAACCAATTACTATAATTTTTATATATTAGTAAAAAAAATGCATTTTCATAAATTATAGTTATTATATCAAAATGTAAATAAATGCCTAATTATATTATAGACCAATTTAAGAACTAATTTACTATAATTATGTTCATTTACTCATGTAATCTCTACTTTATTTTATCAAATATATATACTACCATCTATGTAATTTTACTTCAAAATATGAGTGCAAAATTTTCACCCTTTTTTAACTCCTTACTATTATATTCATTTCCTTTTTCTTCATAAACACAAATAATAATCAATTGAACAACATATTTAATTTGAGAGTTGCATAAACTAATTTTATACCCATAAATATAATTTTTAAATTTTAATTATAAAAAATTGAGGTTCATTAAAATATCTTTTAATATAAAAATGTGAAAATTATTTTAATAAATATAAAATAATACATCAACATTAAGAAAATTATATAAATTAATTCATTTTAATAAAGTAAAAATGCACAATTTAAAAAAAAAGTAAAGTATAAAAAAATACTTTTTGAACTGCAAACGTGAAAAGAAAAAAATATTTTTACAATATTATTATTTTTGTTAAAAAAATAAAATTTTAAATATAAATCAAATTATATTGTTTATTTTGGATGGAATTTTAATGACCATGGATAATTTAGTTATATTAATTTATAAGAGTTTTATTATGATATAAATACTTTATATATACATAAGGTTATTATGTCTAAAAAAGTTTTCACCCTATACGGATAATAACAATTAATTTCTCGTGTACAAGGATACATAAAATTATTTATTTTTTAATTAAATAAATTATATTTTAGCTTTTTATTTCATTTCTCAAGTTAGTGCGTTATTTAAATTTATAAAAAAAACATAATATAATTAGTTACGAATTCAGTTAAGAAAATAGTTAGTTAGGAATTTATAATTTTGTTATACTTCAATTTTTAACTTTTTTATTTATGATCATGGGTTAGATATCAATTCATAAATAATAAATTTATTTCTTTACTCACATTTTGTTATGATAATTTTTGAAACTTCAATCGTCTATTTATTTTTAATTTTGATTATTTTGGTGTATTTGGCATATCTTCCAATAATATGCAAAACTTAAAAATAAAATTCATAAATGAACAACTCTCTTTCATTTTGTATAGTTCTTTATTAAATGTCTCTCTCTTTAATAAATTAAAAAAAATTATTATTTCTTAGTTAAAGTTGGCCAATAATTTTTGTTGTTTGATATAATAATTTTAGCCTTGATAATTTGCTCATATCATGCCTTAACTAATAATCTTAATATCTTTTAATTTAATTTTGTATTTAAAAACTCCATTGACTTAAAATTTCTTTTTTCAAAAGTCATTGTGACATACTATAATCAAATCTTATAATTTTAATTCTTAAATTTATTTTTTCTTTTAATCTCATTTTAAACTTTTTTATTTCATTTTTAAAATTCGTATAAAGGCTGACGGGAACAATACAAAAATTTTCAAACTCAATCAAAACAATTCGAATAACCTAAATGTCACAAATAAAAATTCACCTTTTTATACTCTATAAACCTCTACAAATTATATTAATTCATTAAAATTGATATATATAAAATCACTATTTTAGCAAAATTTACAAATAAATTCATTAAATTTAACATATAAATTTTAAAATTAATATAAAATACAATTTTTAAGTAAAAGTTAAAATTAAAAAAAATAATAAAGTTGTAATTTGAGTTGGGTTGTTTAGATTTTATCCCAACAAATTAGACCTGAAATCAAAATTTTCAATTTTTTTTAACTCGACATAACTCGAATAATCCAAAAAAAATGAAAAATTAGTTCAAGTTAGTTGGATTAAAAAATATTTTTGAAAATTTTGAATTATTCAAATCGGATCGGTTGGA
>CANXYI012165018.1:0-11401 GCA_948208565.1 Hura crepitans | reverse complement strand
TATCTATTTACTCATACTATCAAATAGGCCATTCAACAATCACTTGAATTTACACCAATTGTCCATTCATTATTATTTCTTTTAGTTCCAGTACATTTACTTTACATACTTAAGTTAATATGTTCATTCATTCTCTCATTTTATATGTAGATACACATACCACCATATCATTTAACATTCGGCCATCACATTATTGTATACATCCACTTAAATTCTTCTTAACTTTTCATTTTACTTAAGCTTACAACTACATACCTAAACTCATTCACACATCACATACATTTAATTACACACGTACACATACATATATACTATGAACATATCACTCGGCCAAAGTGCTAAATGTTCATACCTGTATATCCTCATTAATTTCACACTTTAATTATGCTCATTAACTAACAACTATTTCATTTACACTACACTTGCATCCTAATCACACATGTACTTGCACATTCCTTTTTAACATACCATTCGACCATACCTTACTCACACACATGCATATTGTTTTCTCTTTATTCCTTTACACATTTGTGTTTATTATCATCACCTCATTTCGCATACACCATTGCCATTCATAAACATACACACATGCATATAATGTATCTTTTCTATACACATAAATATTCACACAAATGTTCTTAATAATCACTAGACAATGTAAATTTCATTAAATTCACTTACATTAGACTCTAAAGCACTCCAATTACATCCCTTTAACCTTATATTTCCTTTCCTCCATCAATTCTCTCTCTTTACCTAAAAACATATTCAATTTCCACAAAAATTCATAATAAATTATACACATATCCAAACTAAATCTAATTACATATCTATCTACACCTTAAATACTATCTAATAAAAATATGAAACCTTGAAGAAAACCACTTACAATCAAAATGGTCACTATTCTTTAAGGGTTAAAATCTCTTTAAAGAAGCAATTTCTTTACTTTTTCTCAGTAGAATTGTGTTCAGGAGATTGTAGAGGCCAAGATAAGGGGTTCAAGTTGAATAATCCACTTAAATTTAAGGAGAAAGGTAAAAAAATGGAGGGGGGAGGACTATGGCCTTGGTGTTAGCCATGGGAGAGAAAAAAGAGGTGGAAGGGTTTTTTTACTACCATACACATATATATACCATAAATCTTTTATATTATGAGCATGGATGGTCACGATCGTGCCACATGGCAATTGAACAACCCCGATTAATCCAATATTTGCTTTAAGCTTTAGAAATTCAATTAAATATACAAGACCTCTAAAATTATTTCTTTTAATGCAAAAACTTCCTAAAATTCTTAATTAAGGGACCCCTAAAATCTCAAGTCCAAAAGCCAAGGAAAACTCGAGTAACTATTCACCGCGTAGTTAAGAAATTCAAATAAAATATCATATGACCTTAGAAAATTCTGATTTCACTATCATTAGACTTAGAGGAATTTTTAACCTTCAGGTCATGGTATTTTCGAGTCAGTCTGAGCACATCTTGACCATTTCCCACCTCGATGCAAACTAAGTCACTATTCACTAGTTCTCAGCATAAAAGAGTTTATTAGTTCAGTGAAAAGAGCACCATTATTTTGGCCATCATTTTCATCATTATTTTGGCCATCACAATTTTTTGACTAGTATTCCCCCTTGGTTACCTTTGTGGAACCCAGTTGCTCAAAGAGCACCATTAACTCATTGGAATACACTATTCATAAAACTAGAGTTTATAGGCATTACATTTCCCTCAGTAAATTTTTGCCTTCATTTTTATCTAGTGCACTTATTGCTAGATTTTCACATTAGTAGGTGTTATTACCCTAATTTTTACCTAGTGCATCCATAAGGGGTTTCACACTAGTGTGTTTACCTAACTTTTGCTTAGGTGGTCTTTTTTGGATTTTCCAACCTAATGGCTTTTTTTTAGATATGGTTATAGGAAAAGCTGAAGCTACTTACTATCCCCCCTAAAAGGAATTAGATTAGATATGCCACCAATCATTATTGTGAGAGGCGATTTGAGAGGAAATTTAGTACCAAGGAAATATAGATTGTGTGGCTTAGTGGGATCACTATGAATGAGATTTAATAGATGTGTCTTTAGTGGAAAATTTCTCACTTTTCTTTATCTTGTCATTCGAGCTATATTCCATTAGTTGGATTGAAGCATGTAACCTTTTATATTCTTTATTGAATTTAGAGGGAGTTTGGTTTAAAGCAATGGATTGCTCCTAAACCTTTAGGCTTTCGAAGTGGCTAAATGACATGACATTTTTTGCATTTTATCTTGATTTGTGGAAACATCATTCTATGTTAAAGAAAGTGCCTAATTTTAAAGCTGGCGATACAAGTGCGGATGACTATTATAAGGATTTGATTACAAGTACATCAAGAGACAATAGAACACTTTAATTAAAGAGAAGATATGAAGATACATCCTTTACATCCAGAAAGAAAAATTGTATTTAGCCTTTTCAAGTTCAATTATTTGAAGGATGCTTCTCGCTAGAAGGTAATTTGCACACCAATGGTTATGATAAAGCGTCTCTAACATTAATTACATTTAGACTATGCTGCTTAAGCTTGGTAAATATATTAATTGTCCATTAATAATGCTACTGTTATCAATTAGCTTTTGCAAGTTTTCTTGATTGAACATTTTCTCTCCTTTCCCCTTATTTTTGCATGAAATGCCTATTTCTAAGTTTTCACCTCATCGGCGTATCCTAATTTTTACCTAAGCCTCCCTTTTTAAGGTTTTTTACTTAGCAAACTTTTTTTAATAGAAATATTTCTTTAATTTATCCATGTTCATCGGCTTTGAAAATTTGTTGCCTTCCAACTCTAAAATTATGACACCCCTATGCCTGAGTGCTTTCTTTACCATGTATGGGCCTTCCTATTTAGGGTTAAACTTCCCTTTAGGGTATATTAGTAAAAGCCTAGTTTATTTTAAGGCAAGATCACCTTCTCGAAGGGAACATGGCTTGACTTTCTTACTGTAGTCCCTAGTAAGCTTCTTTTGATATAGTTGCATGTGATACAAAGCCTTTATCCGCTTTTCATCAATTAACACTAGTTGTTCATATCTAGCCTTTGCCCATTCAACTTCTAGTACTTTTGCTTTTAAGACTACTCTTAATAAAGGCACTTTTATTTTTATTGGTAGTATGTTTTCCATCCCATATACTAGTGAGTATGGTGGCGCACTTGTTGATGTTCTGACGGTCATCTTATAACCCTAAAATGTGAACAACAATGTTTCTACCCAATCCTTATAAGTCATAGTCATTTTTTACAAAATTTTCTTGACATTTTTGTTTATGGCTTCCACATATCATTAGCTTGAGGCCTATAGGGGGAAGATTTATGGTGCTCAATCCTATATCACCTTAGAACTATACTCTGTTGCCTGAAATTACTTGTTGTGGTAGCCTGTACCTATAAATGATATTTCTTTCAATAAATTTACTTATATGCTTTGCCCCTAATTTATTGAAAGATTCTGCTTCTACCCACTTTGAAAAGTAGTCAATGGACATGATATGTATTTATGACCCTTATTACAGATAGCCTTATCTCTCCTATTATGTCAATTCCCCATACAAAAAAGGGTTATGGGGAACACAAACTTATCAATTCCATTGGTGTTAGGTGGTTTAGATTGGCATAAATCTAGCACTTTGTGACATTTCTTGACTAAGTTGCAATAATCAGTCTCTATTATGAACCAATAATATCCTGTCCTCATGATCATTTTTGCTAAATTTCTTCGATTCATATGCAAACCATAGATGCCTTCATATACCTTTGCTAGTATCTTCTAAGTTTTCATTTCATCCACATATCTAAGTTGAACACCATCATAGTGCCTTTTGTACAACATTCTTTAGAAGGAAAAAAACTGGGTGGATAGCTTTTGTAGTACTTTCTTACCTCTTCAGTTGCATGATCTGGATATCCCCCTATCTCTAAATACGTATGAATGTCATGATACCAAGGTAGTTCACTATTCATCCCTGCTTCTATTGTGCTAACTATGCTAATGTAGGGTTGATATATTAGCTTAGTGAAATACATTGGCTTTAGCATTTCCTTTTTGGTGAAATCAACTAGTGACATTAATGTTACCAATGCATCAGTTACTTGGTTTTGGCTCTCTTAGAATGTGATGAAAGGTACATCTATCAAATGCTTTTGACAAATTTGTGATTATTCTGACATACCTATTGAGATTTTTCTCTTTGACTTCCTAGTTCCCTTTTTCTTACTATATTACTAACATGGAGTCTTCATACACATCGACCATTTTTGCCCCTAGTAAGAATAAAGTCTTAATCCCATGGATGAATGCTTCATACTCGGTGATATTGTTAGTGGCTAAAAAGTCTAGCTTTCTTACTAAAAACGTGTGTTCTCCTTCTAGACTGATTATTAATTCATTAGCGCTTGCACCTTTTTGATTAATTGCTCTGTCAAATACATTTTCCATCCCTCCTAAAATATTAGCCCCAGGTATTTATCTAGAAATTCAAACTCTACGTCATCACTTTCAATTGGTTGTTGTGCCACGAAGTTTACTACTACCCATCCTTTGATGGTTTTCTTAGTTTCATAGGAAATGTTAAATTCTTTTAGCAACAAAATTTACTTGCTTATTTTGCCTACTAGTGATGGTGTCCTCTACAGATATCATAAGGGATCATGTCTTGCTACTTCCTTGACCTTGTATGATTGAAAGTAGTGGCAAAGCTTCTTAGAGACCTAGATCACTCCTAAATCATATCTTTTCCACTTCCACATATTTCTGCTTATATGGAAGTGGCTTTTTACTCAAGTAATAAATTGCAAATTCTACCACAAACTCGTCTGCCTGTGTGATATGAGCTCCAATGGAATTCTCTTCTACTATAGTGTACAAGATTAAGGCTTTCCCTAGCATAAGTGGCTTTAAGATTGGTGGGTTGATTAAGTACTATTTTATGGCCTCAAATGTTTTTTTTGGCAATCATTGTTTCATTCACAAGGTTGGTTCTTTCATAGGAGTTTAAATACGGGTTTGCAAATGGATGTGAGCTTGGCTATACATCAATTAATATATTACAACTTTCCTAAGAACCCTCAAACCTCTTTTTTCATCTAAAGAGTAGACATTTCTAGAATTGCCTTTACTTTTTCAGGATCTACTTCAATTCCATTCTTACTAACCATGAATCCTAGCAACTTTCATGACATTTTTTTAAAAACACATTTCTTGGGATTGTGTCTCATGTTGAATTGGTATAATCTTTGGAAGAACTTTTCTAAGGCCTCAAAATGTCTTTCTTTATCTATTGATTTGACCATCATATTGTCCACATGGATTTTTGCTTCTTTGTGAATCAAGTCATGAAAGAGTTTGGTGATCATTCTTTGATATGTTGCTCCTGCATTTTTTTATCCAAAAGGCATCACCTTATAACAATACATCCCTCACTCTTTTATGAAAGTTGTCTTGCATTTATCTATCTCCATCATGAGAATCTAGTTATATCCTAAGAACCCATCTATAAAGGAGTACATGGTTGCCACAGTTGCATTGTCAACTAGTACATCAACATACGATAGAGGGAAGTCATCTCTGGGGCATACTTTATTTAAGTCTCTATAGTCAATACACATCCTAACCCTTCTATCTTTCTTTGGCATGAGGACAATGTCAGCTAACTAGGTAGGGAAGATAATTTTCTCTATGAATTTGGCTTTTAATAGCCTAATGACTTCCTCTTTGACTTTTTCAACCTATTATGGCCTCCTTTTTCTCAGCTTTTTGTGAGTTAGAATGGCATGTTCGGCCACCTCTCGATCAATTCTAGACATGTTTTTATAATTCCAAGTAAATATTTTTTTCTTTTTTAGTAATGTCTCAAAATTTTCCCTTTTCTCGATAGTAGTATCATAGGTAATTAATATATTTTTAGGTTGTTTATGTATGCCAAGATTAAATAGGTTAGTTTTGGTGCAATTGATGTAAAAAATGCTTATGTAATGATCATTGGAATGCATGCTACCCTCAGGAAAAACATTGCACAAATAAGCAAACTCATTATCCACTTTATTACTAAGAAAATTATTTACTTAAAGTGGTTGGTCAAATATAATTCATCAAAAGTAAATTATCATCTACAGGATCTAAATTAGACATATTTTCAGTTATGGTTAGATAGATTTCTTCGATTGCTATGAAGGTTGGAAAAATCTCTTCCTCCCACTATTGAACATGCTTTAGGCTTTTTGATTCCCACTTCATGATATCTACAAATATCTCAAACTTAGGCTTGTAATAATCAGCTATCACTATTGGTTCTGGGGTCTTATTATACTTAGTCTTTCTTTGCTTCATAAAGTGATCTCTTAGACTATTCCCTTTTTGATTACAACTTTTCCTAGACTTGGGTCATGCCCTAATCATTTGGTGTATTTTTTACTCTTAATTTACAATGGTTCCATTATCCCTTGAAGGTTCTTACCTAGTCCAACTCTTGGTAAGAAGTTCATTTTCTTCATGATTTTAGACATTATAGAGTCTATCTAATCTTTGTATATTCCAGCAATGTGGAATCCACTAAATGGTTGATTCATAATAGCAAGAATGGACATTATATGGCCGATTTTTGCTTTGATCATGATTATATTGCCTTCATTGAGGAATTTAATCATCTGGTGTAGAGTTGAAGGGACTCCTCCTAGCTTATAGAACTAGGGTTGGCCAAGTAGTATTGAAAATATGGCTGGGATGCCAATGATAGTGAACTCCACCTCATCGACTATAGACCCCACGTAGACCTTTATGGTAAATGAGCCCTTAACTTGTCTATGCATATTGTAATAAGCTTTGATGGTGATGCTGAAGGGCTCTAAGTCTTCCTTTTTGATACCCAGACCTACTAAGATTTTGATTGGACACACATATAATGATGAGCCATCATCTATCATAGCACATCCCATTTTCTTCTTATTCACCTTAGCCTTGATGAAAATTGGTCTGTTATGTTCTCTCTTATCTAAGGGTAGCTCTTCAGCTATGAAGGCGATAATTCTAGTTTCTCGGTCTTCATGAATTGGATTAGCTCTTTAGATGTGGTGGTGGTAGACACCGAAAATTGTCCCAAAGCTTCGACTATTTTCTATTTATGGGACTTATTCGCCACTATAGATTTTTGATATACCAAGGACGAGGAAGTTAGTGTTTAGAGTTGCCACCTGACTCTACACTAGGACCGTTGATCTTTTACCCAGAAAGTGTTCAAAATTAGATCTTATTTATGCCCCAATAATATACCTTTTATTATAATATTTATTAATCTCGTATCATGTAAGTATTAAAATCAATTAAAGAAACATATATATATATATATATATCAAATTTACATATAAAAGAAAGTAATTTATAGTAATAAAATATGTGACAAAAGAGCAACATAAATTACACATCCATAAAGTGGGACATTCATTAATTATAATTTGACTTGACAACTATCTGTAATTCCATAGAAATTGATGGTAATTGCCCAACTCCCAACTCTAGGAGATTAGCCTTTGTTAAAATACATTTTATGTGACTTTTATTAAGGAAAACTCAAAACCATTTTATTAAGAAAATACCAATTAATTAGGTAGAAAAATTATTGATGTGAAATTATACTTTTACATGTAAAAAAAGCTACTAAATTATCTATTACAACCTAAAAATTGGCAAAAGGAAATAAAGGGTACAAAACCAAAATAAATAAGCATGAAATAAAGATTGGTCTCATTTGTGCATCATTAAGTCCATGCAGATAGAAGGTGACTATCGATATAAGTCCATGCAGATTACATGATAATGACGGGACTTAGTCCTCCAAACTCCTCTTTAGAATAGGTCATGAGCTAACATCTACTTGAATAACAAGATTAAAACAACAACACATGGTCCCAAAAGACCTCAAATCATGTATAAATATGTAATATTAACCTATCAAAGTAAACGTATCAATCATGGAGGCATTACAGACATCTATACATGTCAACTATATTACAAATAGAAAAAAAATGAGTTCATGCAAATTTATAGACCCTTATGATAAGAGTTTGTGCGAATAATAGGAATAACATAGTAATAAATAGTACAATCCAAGAATTATCACATCCTTTCAAAGTATTATAACCACAATCCATATCCACAGCAATTATTCATGTGATGATATTTCTAACACTTAAATGGTGATATGTTAAAAAATTATGCATTGTATTTTACATGTTTGCAGACCTAATAATCATGCAATTATTCATCAAACATGGCCGTATGAACTACATATCCTTGAAAAAGGGAGTCTGCATAGACTTAACCAATTTTGGAATAAAAACGACATGCATATTAAAGATTAGAATGTGAAAGGTTTGATTATCAGGATAAATCTATGATAACATTACTGCCGAGATTAATATGGTTGAAACATACATTATCAAGTAGGGAATAAGCATGGAAACAGAATGTAAAAGATGAAACATGGAACTATTATTAAACATAGACTGTACATACTAAACAACTTAATTATAATATTAAAAATTTATTTGTGCAGACTCTAGCATCTCATGAGTTGTGTCTGCGCGAGCTTATATTATTAGGCATAATATACAATCATGGAGCAAGCAAGATAATTGTGTATGCATGATAAGTCATTATCTCACTCTTATAATTGATGTGGGGATTATAGAGGGCCACCTTACATGACCATTAATCTTTGGAGATCATTAAAACCATAAGGAAGAATGAAATATTATATAACAAAATGACCTTAGAACTCACTAGATATTGCACCAAATTGCAAGACAAAAGGTTAGGTTTTGAAAAAAGAATTATCTTATGTGGGTTAAAAAACTTGTAGAGCAAATTACGCTTTAGAGTCTGAATGCCTTAGACTCACAAAATTAGGGTTTTTTTTTCTGGATAATGAGAAGTGTCTTTTTTATTAATTAAGAAGGGCATTTATAGTGTTTTGGAGCAGTATTCTTATCCAGAAAGAAGGGAATCCGTAAGGATTAGGATTCAAAGTCCAAATAGAAATACTAAGATTCTTGAAGTTTTTCATTGAAAGTTCCATACAGATTAACTCTTATGATACCTTAGTCTATGTGGATATAGGCTTTGGATAGGTTTAACTGAGTTGTGACCTATAAGGTAATTAGGTTCGACTGGGTAAGGCATAGTTCGTGCAGACTAGAATTTGGCTTGGTCATTGATTGGTCTGTGCAAACATGGGTTTGGGCTCCTTTGTCTTGCAGTATGGCCCATCTTTGACTATTATCACGGGTTCTAAAAGTAGGGCATCTACAAATACACATACCAAATAGAGCCTTTTAGACACCAAAAAACCTTCTACATATTCTCTTTACCCTTAAAACTACTTGGATCACCTTTCTTTACACAACATATAACATAACTATGAACAAAAATTCATATAAATTCAACAACACATCCAAATTCAAATCTAACTTTAGAATCATGTTCTTGGGCACCCATAAGACCCTAGAAAAATATCAAACCCAATAGAAAATCTCTCCTTCAAAAATTGGTTACGATTCACATAAAACCTTTGCCTTTAATTTCTTCAAATCAAAGCTTGTTTTCTTGCAATTAATAGTGTAATCAAGCTCTAGAGGGTTGAAAGTGTTTTTAAGAGCTTAGATTGAAGGAGAAAGAAGAAGAAATGATGGATATGAAGGGAGAGTTGTCATCGCTTATGAGGAGGAAGAAGGGCTATATTCAATCTTTGACTCTTCAAAAACCAGGACTTTAACCATGTATATAGTCCCCTAAATCAAATGGCTCACATCTTTCTATATCATCCAATGGCTCACGTAATTCCCCTTTATATCCATTCTTCAAATTAATTCTTCTTTTTAATTAAAGCCTTAATTAACACTACTAATGACCCCATCAAACCTCTTGAAACATAACCAAAAAGCCTCAAAAAAATTGCACTCAAAAAATGCAAAAACCAATTAAATCAATACTTTTATAACTTTGCCCATTTTTAGAAAATACTTTTTGATGTCTAAAAATTCCAAATCCAATGTCAGTGGACTATTTGAAATATTTAAGTATCAAGTTGTACCGACTTTGAATTTTTTTGTACAAAAACCAAATATATTACGGCTCAGCTAAAATTAGGTTCCTATTCATGAGACACTATCGTAAAATCTTTGCTGTCATTTTTAACCATCTAATTGACTTCATTTGCACTTTAAATTTTACCGAAAATTATATTATGATTAATAATTTCATTTGATCACACTAGTGTGACCTGAGTCTTGATAAACACTATTCATAACATTGGGATTTCAGGCATTATGTTTCTTCCCCTCTTAAAAGAATTTCAGCCTCGTAATATCCTAGTTCAAATAAATGTTAATACTACTCTCTCATTTGACTTTCACATTCCTAGGTTATTTCTTCGATGTTGTGATGCCTCCACAACACCAACTTTTTGACTTCTCTTGTTAGAATCCTTACTAGTACTTCTTCATAAGATAAATCTGGCTATATTTCAAATTCATCAGCTGCTAGCACGTGAAGGATCTAATTTATATCTCTAGAGCATCGATACATAGAATACATCATGGATCTATTGTAATTCTAGAGGCAATGCTAGTCTGTAAGCAGTTGATGCCACCTACTCAGTATCTCATATGGAGGAATAAACCTCGAACTCAACTTGCCCTTCTTACCAAATCTCAGGACTTTCTTCCACAGAGATACCTTGAGGAAAACTTTGTCTCTGACTTTATACTTTATATCTTTCTACTTTAAGTCAGATTATGACTTTTGTCTATTAGATAGAGCTTTTAGCTTGTCTTTGATAACCTACACCTTCTCATAAGGAGCCATTCCCAAGCTCGCTTGATGACTATTATTATAGGTGAATTCTATAAATGAGAGGTACCAATCACAACTCCCTTTGAATTCTACGGCATAACTTCTCATCAAGTCTTCCAGCACCTAACAAAATGTTTTCACCATAAGCATATGATCAACCAAGGATTAAAGTCACTCAATGCTAGAATTAACCGCATGACCCTCTTAGATTGGCCATCTGTTTATAGGTAAAATGCCATACTGAAGTTGAGTTGAGTGCCCAAGGCATTATGCAACTTTTTCCAAAACCTTAATGTGAACATCGGGTCTTAATTTAACTCATTTGTCCCTCTCTGGCTTTTAACAACAACTGGTGAGGAAGCCTAAAATTGTGTAGATGTAATAAGCCTTATTAGATAATCTTTTTGATAGTGGACTTTAGAACCACACCCATAACATGCTCTAGGAATGGTCTTCTAACAAATCCCCTTATGCTTTTTGTTGCAATGCTGGTATCTCACCACTGGTGTACTCGT
>CANXYI012164972.1:0-10959 GCA_948208565.1 Hura crepitans | reverse complement strand
GAAAAATATAAAAAATTGATTAAAAACATAGTTCTTAAGGTTGCATAATTTCTATAAAAAATACTTCCCGATCTCTAAAAATTTCAATTCTAGTGCCAAATAGGCTTGTTAGAATTTTTGAGTATTAGGTTGTACAAATCCCAAAATTTTTTGATCGACTTTTCAAAAATTTTACAATTCAGCTTTACCTTGGTTACTATTCTTAAAACATTACTGTAAAAATTTTCTTAGCATTTTAAACCAGACAAACGACTTTCTATTGGTTTCAAACTCTATTAAAAATTATTTTATGATTAACACTTCCATTTGGTAGGTTTAAAGCATCTTAAATCTCAGAAAAACTATTTATCCTAGGAAAATAATATTCACAATAGTCGGGATTTTTAGGTTATTAAATTACTTCCCCTCTTAAAAGAAATGTCATCCTAGAAATTACTTAGATCAAATAGGTGAGGGCATTGTTGTTGCATCTAAGCTTCTATTTCTTATGTCACCTCTTTTATTCCATGGTGCTTATAAGCAACTTTCACCAGCAAGACTATCCTATTCCACATCTCTTTATCCTTTCTTGCAATACCCGTGCATTAAGGCTCTGTGAACAATGCCATTGGGTCTAGGAACAGTGCCCGGGGTGCTGGGTCACTTAGATGGGAACTGAGGTAATGACATTAGTTATGGAACTTTAAGGGGGCTTAAAATGATGAAAAAGGGAAAATTTAAAAATTTAGAAAAACTAATAATTCATTTCGGGCAGTAAGCTATTGATCTATGTAATAAACTAAGTAGACAGACCTAAAAATATCATACACTAAAGCTCAAAAATTCCATTAAGTCCATCGGTGAAAGAATTTTTGAATTCCGAGGTTGTTTGCAAATTCTCATAATTTTTAAAGTTGGCATGCAAATTGAGGCAATCTAAAAATTAATCTATTGAAGGAATTTTGCTACAAAAATTTATGAACATGTAGGGGGGATTAAAATAGGAATTTTAAAACAAATGGCATATTTTTTTGAGGCCCTTATGAATTTTAGAGAATTTTTAAAATTTTGGCAAAAATCAAGCTATTTTAGGACTGTTCAGGTGGTTATGGGACCCACCTATGCCATTTGACTAGCTATGGAGCCATGACATTTTTTTCCATTTCCTTGATAAGTGTCCAAATCCACTTAAAGAAAAAGACAAATTTTCTTCTTCTTGGCTACTAAAACCAACACCACCTAGTAGAAGAGAAGCTATTTTCATCTTCTTTCTCCACTCATTTTTTAAAATTATCACCGCCTAAAATCCTTTTAGTGTCTTAGGGACATGAAGGAATAAAAATCATAGTAAAAGGACATTCTTTGAATTAATTGAAAATCTCCAAAGTTTCTTAGGTTAGGAGCAGTCCAATAAGCATATTTAGTGAGTTTTCATGCCTTTTCCTTGGTTTTTCTTTTTTTTTTTGGCTGGAAATGGTTTTTTTGGGATGTCTAAGGTCTAATAAAATGTGTGGTGTGTGATTTTGAGGAAATTCAATGGAAGACATAGCTTACAGATGGAAGGAGAAGCTATTATAGGGGCTGGAATTGAGGTTTGAAGGCTTGAAGTGCTTGTTATTGCTAAGGTATGTGAACTTGACCATTTGCCACATGTTACCTTGAATTATTACTAGAAAAGGGCTTTGAATGAGGATATTAAGGTGTGGAATGGTTGCCTAAATGAGCTTGAATGGACCTTTAAGTTATTTAATCAAAATAAGTGTTAATTAGGTGATTTTAAGTGAAAAGTGTTTAGTTGTAATGCTAAACTCCTTACTGGCTGAGACATTTAGGGAGCTAAATAGGGTGTATAAGTAAGTTTATAGTGATTTCAAGACTAGTTTACATGTTTGTGTGGTGAATTATGTTGTGTGACATCTTGAATAGTTGAACTATGTATGTTAGACAAGAATTTAGTGTGTGAATGAGAGGTTTATGTTATATAATGGCATGTTTATGGTGCTAGAGGTAATTACAATGTTATTAGTATTGAGATATAATAGAATTGTATGTGCATGGCTTAGAAATTGTATCTTAAATATAAAAGGTATGAGTACCTGAGAGTATGAACAAGTGGTATGTGTGGGTGCATTACTTGATCATATGATAAAACATGTTGTTAAAGGTCTTTACTGAATGTTTGTGTGTGTAAGTATATGACTGTTAGCTTGGCATGTGTTTTAAGGGTGGATATCAATGAATAAAGCATGATTAATATGTGTATTAGGCCTTTAAGGTATGAAATGAATGACATGGCATATACTAAGATAGATTGGTATATGAAAGCATAAAATGTCCCCAATGGCTGAGATATATATTGTGCCTAAATTTCTTTTAAGTGGCATAAAAGTGAACTTGTGTGTGTGTGAATACATTTAGGTAATGTATGAAAGCTTAAATGCATGATTAACACTGGAAAAATGCATGATAATGAACTTTGATGAAAGGATAGTACTTGAACATGAACTTGAATAAAATAGCCTAAAAGATAGCTTAAAGTGAACCTGTAATGTAAGGTTGAATTGGACCTAAAAATATACCTTTAAGAGCTATGATTGGTGATTGAATATGATGGCAACAATGGCCATGTTTTGGCCTTGTAAATGACCTAGTGAATCAATGGCTTAGGGCCTATAAACCATATGAGACTAATGGTGAAAATTTCACTAAAAAAATGTTAAGATATGGAACTAGAATTAGCTATCAAAAAGTAATAAAATGACCTATAACTGTCAAATTTGACCATTACCTGAACTAAAAATACTACTGGATAATAAATGGTAGTTACTTGAAAAGTAGTTATGGAATAAAATCAAGCTTAATATATCTTGAATAATGGCAAATTATAGGACTTCAAATAATCATGGAATTTAGTCAGTATAACCTAAATATTTTTATACCGGACCAAGCTAAATTTAGACTGTGAGATAAAAATAATAACGATCTATTTTTCATTTAAGAATATTATAAAAGGGTAATTAGTAGATAAATATATATAAATTGAGATTAATAGTCTATTAGTTAGACACCTACTGGATGGGTTGATCAGTAAACTTAGGGATTTTAGCAGCTGCTTTATTATTTGATTTTCGTGCAAGGCTAGTATAGTGGCCTAGGTTCACATTGGGGAAACTATACTAGTTTGTTGGATAAACAATTGATCTTCAAATAAGGACAGTACAGTGACCAAGGTCCTAGAGGGCCACTGTACTAGTTTGTTAGATAGACCACTACATGTTATTTGCACCTTCTGTGCTATGACTTTATCAAGCCAATGCAGTGGTTGGGGTCCAAAATGTGGATCACTGCATTATTTTTATTCCCTCTAAGTCCATTGTATTATAGTGTCATCTTTCTAGTCAAGCTCGTTAAATTAAATTGAATAAACAACATAAGAATTGAATATGATGTTAGATAATAATAAAATGCATAATTTGACATGATTATATGAATGATGTTTCAATATGTTTACATAGGGGCATTTTTGTCATTTGGACACAATTATTTTAATTGAACATAATAATCTAAATAAAATAATATTATGATTATATATGCATGAATGAACCATATGACATTAATTAAATGCTTGAGTTCACCACTGAGTATATTATATACTAAACATACCTATTTCAGTGCTCAGGTAAGGATAATCAAGCTATAGCCTCATAAAGTGTGTTGCCAGAGTTTAAAGGATATTTGGTAGAAGGTTTGTATGTATATATGTTTTATAGCTTTTGCACTCATTATACTTATATGGGAATGGGCATCCAATGTATAGGTGGCTTGTATAAACATATATGTTACAGATAGTGTTTTGTAATTAGTATATTATCATATTACTTTGAATGTGTGGTTTCCTTTATTTGATGATATGGTATATGAGCTTGAGCCTCTAATTGCTTGATTGTTGCCTGAGGCTTGTGTGTACTTATTCTAATAGACAGATGATGTTAGGTGTTTATCTAGGGAACTAGAAGGGTATAGGAGATGTGAGTTATTTTTATTAAAGTGTTTTACGGGTGTTAAAAATTTTGGCTAGTCACCCGAACAACTGTTATGCTGCCAGATTTAAGTAAAAATCTGAGAAGCCTATAAATGTCTATTTGTGATATGATTAGACTTGTATGATCTTAAGTTAAGCCTAAAAAAAGACAAAATGAATTTTGGAGTTAAGCTAAATTGAATAATAAGAATTTGGTAAAATTTAATCGAATAAACCTGAAGGACATTTTCAGAATAGGTGACCTAGCGGGAAGTACACCGCTTATTAAGTTTCTTCGGGAATCCAGTAAGAGGTGTCACATTTCTAACCAAATTTCTAATAGGCTTTTCTTCATAAGATATATCTAGTTTAACTTTAGCCTCTCCCATAAATAGAACATGTATTAAACCTTATATGTATCTTCGAAGCATAGATATATGGAATGCATCATGAATTTGCTGAAGCTCTAGTGGCAATGCTAGTCTGTAGGCTACTAGCCCTATGCATTCTATCACATCATATGGTTAAATAAACCTTAGACTTAGCTTGCCCTTCTTACCAAAACACATAACCTTCATCTAAGGTGAAACCTTGAGAAACGCTTTATCTCTTACCTCATGCTGAATATCATTCCTTTTCAAATAGGCATACAACTTCCATCTATTATAAACTACTGTCAACCTTTATCTAGTGATCTTTAACTTTTCTTCTACATCCTTAATCATATATGGTCCAATTAACTTAGTCGTACTGAGTTCATTCTATCACGAAAAGAGTTTTACACTTTCTTTCATACAATGCCTCATCAAGTGCCATACCTAAACTTGCTTAATGGCTATTGTTATATGCAAACTCTGCCGATGATAGATAGTGATCCTAGCTACCTTTAAACTCAATGGTGTAAGTCATTTACATATCTTCCAATACTTGTTAACCATGCTTTAACATGAGCATAACATCATATACTACTTAACATCCAAAAACTCAAGTATTAAAGGATTACCTTAATGACTCTTTTTGATTGTCCATCAGTCTGTGGATGAGATGCCATCCTAAAACTCAATCAAATACCTAAAGGCTTATGAAGCTTCTTCTAAAACCTTGATTTAAATTATTTTTCCCGATCTAATATAATTGAAGATGGCACTCCATGTAGCTTGATGGCCTTATCAATGTACAACTCAACAAGCTTTTCCAAACAATAGTCCATTCTTACTAGTATAAAATAAGCTATCATGGTAAGGCAATCTACCATAACCCATACTAAATCACACTTACTCTTTGTCATAGGCAACCCAACCATAATGTCTTTGGTGATTTTGTCCTATTTCTATTTTGGAATAGCTATAGGATGTAGCAATCCAGACAAAACTTAATGTTCTACTTTTACTTGTTGACAAGTAAGGCACTTTTATCACATATTCTGATACATCTCTCTTCATGCTAGGCTACTAATAAGACAATTTCAATTCTTGATACATCTTCATGCTACCAAGATGCATAGCATAAAGAGCATTATGATTTTCTTGCAAAATTTGCTTCTTGCGTTCTTCCACATTTGGTGCACATAATCTATCAAGGTAATATGGATAACCATCACTCTTCATCTCATACTTAGTGGGCTTCCCCTTTTAGATGGCACTTATCACACTCATTAACATGAGGTTATCCTTTTAATTATCTTTAACTTGCTAAAGCAAACTATGTTTGACTTATATTTCTACCAACAAAGCACTATCAAGCATAAACTGAAGCTTGACATTTATTACTCTTATGATAGCCATGAACTTTCGACTAAGAGCATTAGTCACTACATGAGCCTTACCAGAATGATATTTGATTAAATAATCATAACCTTTGATCAACTCTATCCATCTCGTCTACCTCAATTTCAACTCCTTTTAGGTTAGAAGATACTTCAAACTCTTATGGTCAGTGTACACATAACACTTCTCTCTATAGAGATAGTGTGTATGTCTTCAATATAAACACTATCGCTGCAAGCATTAGATCATGAGTAGGGTAACTCTTCTTATGTGTCTTCAACTATCTAAAATCATAAGTAACTGCATTGCCCTTTTGCATTAGAACATAACCCAACCCATTATGTGAAGCATCACTATAGATGGTAAAGTCCTTCCTAAAAATTGGCTAAACAAGAATCAATGCTTTTATTTGCATCACTTTAAGCTTGACAAAGCTCTCTTAACATTTATCATCCTAAACAATTGACATCTTTCCTTAATAGAAGAGTCATAGGTGTTGTGATCAATGAGAACCCCTTCACAAACCACTTATAATAACTAATAAAACTAAGGAAACTTTGGATCTTTATGGTGTTCCTGGGTGGCTTCCACTCCATAACTACCTAAATCTTGTTAGGACCAACCTAAATCCCCTATATAGAAGCTATGTGCCCAAAAAAGACACATCACTAAGCCAAAACTCACATATGTTAAGCTTAGTATACAACTCCTTATTTCTCAGAACTTATAAAACTATCTTTAGATGCTACTCATAGTCCTCTTTGTTCTTTGAGTAGACCAAGATGTCATTAATGAGACAACCACAAATTGGTCATGATACATTTTAAAAACTCAGTTCATTAGATTCATAAAAGCTGTAGGAGTATTGGTAAGCACAAATGGCATTACCAAAAATTCATAGTGACCATATCTTGTTCTAAAAGCTATCTTTGCTATATTGGCCTCTTTAACTCTTAGCTAATAATTCCGAGACCTTAGCTCAATCCTGGAGAACACTCTAGCCATTTTTAGCTTACCAAAATGATCATCTATCTATAATAAAAGATACTTGTTCTTGATGGTCACCTTATTTAACTTTAGGTATTCCACATATAATCGAAGAGAACTATCATTCCTTTCAATAAATAATACTAGCGGTCCCCAACGTGAAAAACTAAGTCTTATAAAACCCTTATCTAACAACTCTTGTAGTTGTATTTTTAATTCTTTTAATTCTATTAGAGCTATCCAATATAGAGCTATCAATACTAGAGCAGTTCCAGGTAGAACTTTAATGTTGAACTCGAGTTCTTATTTTAGAGGCAAACTAAGCAACTCTTCAGGAAAAACTTTTATGTAGTCAAATACTACTAGCATACTACTTGCATTTAGAATCATCTTCCTTATGTCAAAAACATGTGCAAGATAAGCTTGAAAGCTCTTCCTCATCATCCATCTCATTATGACTATTGATAACATTAGACAAAAAGTTTGTCCTCTCACCCATCACTATGATCTTAGCCCCGTAATTAGCCTTATGAGTTAACCTCTTTCACTTACAATCCACTATCACTAGATACTTAGACAATAAGTCCGTACCTAATATAAGGTCAAACTCCTTAAAAGGAAACTCTATCAAGTAAGCTTAGGACTACTGATCTTGAATCATCAAAGGACATCCTTTATAAACCTTGTCAACTATCACTTGTTGACATTTAAGATTACTGGCCATGAACTCTAAGTCTAAGTGTTTTGAAACTAACCCCAATCTTATGCCCGTGATATGAAAACATAAGAATGTGTGAACTTGGGATCTATTAAAGCCAACATAAGAGAGTTAAAGAGAACAAAGGTACTAGTAATGATGTCTAGCCTATCAGCTTTCTCCCACCCTCTAACGACATACTGTCAGGCATAAGCCTGCTACTTAACTCTGGACTCTACTCTATCTATCTAAGCTCCCTCCCTTTGCTCTTTCTGCTCAATCTCTTTTATGACCCTTGATGGAAACATGAGTAGATCCCTATTTAGCACAAACTTTCTTCGGATAACCCATACAAAAATTCTCTAGCAACCCACAAGAAAAGCATACTCTTAGCTTCAACTTCCAACACTCTCCTTTATGTCTCTTGTGGCAAGTCTAATAATGAGGTACTAAGGCACTCTTGGCTAATTGAAATAGTGTATTGATAGACTGAGATTGCTGCCATGTCTTACCATTGTTGCCTTACATAGTCTTTTGAGATTGGATTGGGTTTTGTGTATACTATAATGCCCCTATCTAATTTTCCTTGAACTTATTATCAGCTCTTTTAGGTGTGCTAGAAGCTCTCTGACAAAAAGACCTCTTCTTCTAATAGAACTACCTTTTTTTCCTTTCGTAGCCCCTTTATGGAATGGCACAATGGAGTAAGTTAAGAGAAATCTCTAATCTTTATGGTAACCATTTATGACTTGATGTCTATATGTAAACCCTTCTCGAACTACTTACACTTATCAAGTTTAATGCAAATGGTATCTTTGGCATAATAGCTAAGCATAGAAAAGTCCTTCTCATATTACCCTATAGACTTTTGCTCATGCTTAAGGTCCATGAACTGCTACCTTTTATCTTTTAAATAATCTTTAATAATATATTTTATATGTAACATGCTCATGTGTCTAGGCTTTGTGAGTAGTGCCACTAGGTCTAAGAAGTGTGCTTAAGTGCCTGGTCACTTGTATAAGAATCGAGGCAACAACACTAGTGATGAAACTTCAAGGGGCTTTAAAATGTTGAAAAATGAGTATTTTTAAAATTTAGCAAAACCAATAATTCATTTCAAGCTGTAAGCTATTGATCTGTGTAATAAACATTAATCGAGCTAGGAATGACCTAGGATGCACTTAGATGGACCCAAAAATATTGTACCTTGAAGCTCAAAAATTCCACTGAGTCCATTGGTGAAAGATTTTTAAATTTTGAGGTAGTTTGCAAATACTCGCAATTTTTTATATTGGCATACAAATCAAGGTAGCTTGGAAACTGCCCTATTGATGGAATTTTGCCACAAAAATTTACAAACATGTACTTGGCATTAAAATAGGAATTTTAAAATAAAGATATACTTTTTTAAAGCCCCTATGATTTTTAAAAATCTTCTAAAGTTTTTATCAAACTCCAGCTATTTCAAAATGGTTTGGGAGGTTACAGGACTGACCAGTACCATACAAATGGCCTAAGGGTGAAGACATATGGCAAAACATTAGGACAAGTTGTAATTTCCACTTACAAAAGAAGAAAAATTTTCTCTTCTCTTAGATATTGGAACCAATGCCGTTTAAGGGAAAAAAGGTCATTTTCATCCTCTTCTCCAAGCTTTTCCTAAAAACTATCACCACTAAAAATCACTCCTATGTGTTATAAGAGAAAAAGAGTTACATTAAAAAGACTACTAATGAATTAATTAAAAATTCTTCAAAGGTTTCATTGTTAGAAGTAGTCCAACAAGTGCATAAGGTGTGTTTTCATGGCTTTTTCATAAGTTTTCTTAGTAGTTCTTGGCTATAAATGGTTTATTTTAAGAAGCCTAAGATCTAAGGGTAGGTGTTCGAATGGTTTTTTAGTGAAATTGAAGGAAAATTTTGCTTGAAGAGAAGAACCAAAGCTTCCGTGCGGGCTAAAAATGAAAGCTTGAATGCTTTAAATTGGTGGCTATTTCCTTCTCTTGTATTTTAAGGTATGTGAACTCTAACATTTACCTCATGCCACTTATATTTCTATGGGTTAAAGTTGAGAATTGATTATGGCAAAGTTATATAGATTGTTTATGAGGTGTAATTAATGAAAGGAATATTGACATGACTTAATTACATGAGGAATGGATGCTTCTAGTCTAGATTTAATGAAAGGAAATAGAAATGGTGCTTAAATTTTATTTTGTCAAGAGGTTATATAACTGAAAGTGTGTGTGTTTAGCTTGAAATGGTGACTTTGGTATAAGGTACATGGAATAGGCATGAAGGGTACTTGAAATAGTTATACAGGTAATGTGTGTGTGTATGGAATTGATGAGAAAATGTGAGAATGGTTATCTAGTTGATGTAACCAAGAGGTGTGAGTGTGAGTTATGGCATGTATGCTGGGTATATGAACGTGAATCATGGTAGAAATTAGATGTTGGCATAGAAATGCATGTATAGGTGGCGAATTTGGTGAAATAATGCATGTACATATATGTGTGATGTATGGCCAAGGCATGTATGGCTTGTGTACTATCATGGTATATATGTATATGTATATATATATATATGTATATATATATATATATATATTCTAAAAAGACAATATTTGAGATGTATGTGTGATAAGTGATGGGAAAATGCATGTAATTTGCTATAAACCTTATATGACCGTGAGGTATGTGTGCCATAGGGAGGCATGGTAAGTATGGCATGTGCTTATGCTTGATGTAAATGGTTAACATGTTATTATGTGCATGTGATACATGCCATAAAATTTACATGGAGCATGTTGAATTAAGGTTGGAAAGATGGCATGCAAAATGGTACATTTGGTATGAAAAATACGACTAAGAATTTGCATGTAAGATGGCTTGGAAATGAACTTGAACTTGCTAGGAAAGGACTTGAAAATTAGCTTGTAATGTGCCTATAATATGTGCCTTTAAGAGCTATAAATTGTGGCTAAATATAATAACAATAATGCCTATGAGTTAACCTTTTAAATGACCTAGTAAATGGATGGCTTAGGGCATATAAAGCATATGAGACTAATGGTGAAAATTGGACTAAAAAATGTTATGAAATGGAACAAGAATTGGCTATCGAAAATTAATGAATTGACCTATAACTGTCAAATTTAACCATTATCTAAACCAAAAATACCATTAGATAGCAAATAGCAATTACATGAGAAATAATTACATAATAACATGAAGCATAATATACCATAAATATTAGTACCCATAGAATTTAAAATAATAATAGATATTTACTCGGTATAGCCTAATTAAGGCTATACTAAACTGGGCTAAAACTGAACTGTTTTATAAAATTAATATCTATCTATTTTCCATTTAATAATATTATAAGAACTTGATCTGTAAAAAAATAAACATAAATTGAGTTACATGGCCCATTAGCGAAACAACATTAGATGGATTGAGTGATCAACTTAGGTATTTTAGTAACTGCTTCACTATTTGATTTTCA
>CANXYI012164920.1:0-10679 GCA_948208565.1 Hura crepitans | reverse complement strand
ATTATTTTCTGATGTCAAAAATTTCCGATTCTAGTGCCTTTGGATTTGTTCAAATTTTTAAGTATCAGGTTGTAATATTTTTATAATTTTCTAGGCAACTTTTAAAATTTTTTATGGTTTAGCTTTGCATTAGTCACTATTCCTAAGATATTACCGTAAATTTTTTCTTAGCATTTTTAATCGCTCTAATGACCTCAGGTTGACTTCAAACTTTACCCAAAATTATTTTATGAATAATTCTTTCCCCTGGTGACTTTAGTGTATCTCGAGGTCTCGAAAATACTATTCATCCCAAGAAAGTACTATTCACGATTACTAGGATTTTTAGGGCATTACAATAGTAATATGATTAATAATAATCAAGCTATTGTAAGAGAATATAAATAATTTAATTTCCTCTCAATAAAATATTTTTTCATTAAAAAATACACAAAATACTAAATAAATCAATTTTTTTTGCTATTTTAATATCGATTCAATTATTTATTATGAATTTTTTATACCTTAATTAAAATGAAAGCTAAAATTAATATTATGAAATCTTTGATAAAATTATACTAAAATATAGATGGTAAAAAAGAGTTAAAAAATTTGAAAATAGTAATATCACTTAACTAAAAAATTAAATATACCTGTCTTATTTGCTAATGGAAAAATAATGGACAACTTGATTTAATTCAACAAAAAATAAATTCATAAAACAACATTTATATGGAGAATTTTAAATTTTAAATAAAAATAAAAATATTATATGAAGTAAATTTAATAATCTAAATAAATATATAATCTTTTAGTAAAATATCTTATTAAATATACTATTTAGTAATATATCTTCAATTTTATGAAAATTAAAATTGAATGGTAATAAGTATTAATCATTCAAATAAAGATAAAAAATTTTAGTGATAATTAAATAAAATCATAAGGATATTTTAGTTTAAAAAAAATTCACTCTTGACTTTGTATTTTTACAAGTAGCATAGATATCCAATACCTGATTATATGTCTATTTATATCTATACTAGTATTTGACAAATTTTTCTAAATTAAAATATTTTTATGATTTATATAATTATCATTAAAATATTTTTATTTTTATTTCTATTTGAATCATTGATACTTATAGTCATTCACATCTAATTTTTTTAAACTAGAAAAATATATTATTAAATAGTATATTCAATAAAATATTTTATTAAATAGATTATATTCCTATTTAAATTATTAAATTTATTTAATATAATATTTAAATTTATATTTTGAATTGAAAATTCTCTATATAAACATTATTTTATAAATTTTTTAATTGAATTACATTAACTTGTTTGTTATTTTACTATTAGCAAATAGGATAAGTGTATTTAATTTCTTTAATTAAAAGGTATTATTATCTTGAATAATTTTTTAAATCTTTTTTGCCATCATCATTTAAGTATAATTTTAATAAAAATTACATATTATTAATTTTAGCTTTTATTTCAATAAAGGTATAGAAGATTTGTAAAATTTTTTGTTGAATAAAAAATTGAAATGTGACACTTCTTACCCGATCCATTATTGGACCTGAATAAGAGATGACACGAAGTTATCCTATCTTGTTAACAACCTATAAACTCATTATCTTCTTAAAATATAAGATATATCAACCATGAAATACAAGCTTACTTAACTGAACATATGAACCCCTTTCATTCAACTAATTATGGTTCCATTTTTAAGGAAAATCACGCAGCATAATAATTGTTCGAAGTAAAAACAAAAATTTTAAACTTGCAAGAAAAAGTACTTTTATACAATTCTAACCTTAATTCATCATCATAGGATCCTTTTGATCCTCTTTGAACACACATCATCCACTTAGATCACAAGGCATCATTGGTACCTCATTACATGCAAAGCATACATTCCATATAAATATACATTTATCAAAATATGCTTACTAAGAATACTTATACAATCTGTGATTCTAGATTACAAAACTTTAGTTAAGCCCACCTGACACCTATAGATGAGTGCCACTACCTATGGTACATCGTATCTAAACATACAAAATATATATACCTAAACTGGATGGTTGAGCTGTTACACTACTACTTCGAGGTTGAGCAACACGAACTATCTACTACCTATGCATTGGGAAAGCCGATACGCTATGCATGTGCTTAGTGCTAAATTCAATGAAACATGCATTGTATATATAAGCAAATGCATCAATAGATATATATTGCATGCCAAGCACATTCAATCATGGAGCACATACAATATTAAACATTAAAAATGTACAATTCATGCTTGAGCATTCATATTTTCTCTATTATCATTCATAACTTACAATTACCATATTTGAATCATATAAGGTGGCACACTTAAAATAACTTTAATTAACCAATTTATGATGTTTTTAATATAGCCATCCTAGTATAAATAAACACATTTTTCCTCAGTTACTTAATCCTTTGACCCATACTTAAGACCCCACATACTAGATACTAGATAACGGGGTCTAAAGGTGTGTAAAGGCCCAAATTTTAGACCTCGATAGTCGCACTCATCATATAACATCACATGATCATTGTGCAGGGATTCTCATCTAGAACCTTAACTACTACACTCATCTTAAAAAGGTGTGTAGGGATTTATATTTTGTAACTCAATGGCTACACCCGTCATAACATAACATAACATGAACATAGCATAACATGTGTATAGTGGCCCTTATGGACCTCAATGGCAACTGCACCTACACTAATGTATCAATAATATAAAATGTATGAGGGTTCTTGTTAGAAGTATACCCTAGAGCTTATCTAATAGGGTAGTATTAATGTATTTAAACCTTGTGATTTTATACTATAAGGCATTTCTCTTTATATCATGGTAATTTTATATATCAATTATAATTATTTGCAATGTCTTAAACCATGTTATAAAGTACCTAGTATATAATCATAATACAGAGGAAATAATGAAGTGTTCATGATGTGAGATTCTTATTGCATGCAAATGTGATATACCTAAATATCTCTGATCATAGTATTAATAAGATGGGACATTGTTAATGCAAAAAGATTAGCATGTGTTATATTTCTTAATTAGATCAAATAGTAGTTCTCACAAGCTGTAAGTATAGAAATGCTTAAAGTTAACATATGGATGCTTACTTGGGAAATAAGTACATTGGAGACCTACCATGAGATCTTCACATGGATACTTAATCTATTTTAGTGAAAGTATCTCATCATATTTGTGGTGCAAGTATCCTTAGACTTGAGATCACTAACTATCTTAAATATGGAGTGACATACTTTGACTCTAAAACTTTTACTTTGAATAAGAAGTATACATAGTGAGGTACTTAGGTATGGCATAAAATATTTGAAGATAGGGTAGTAATCAATAAAGGATTCACCACCCTAGATTACAATAGGGAGTTTATCTCACAGTTCTGATGAGTAACCTATATTGGGGAATCTCTGGCCAAAGCAAAGTGCCATGTGTGATGTGATTCACTAAGGGAATTTTGGGAATAAAGGTGAAATTATCAGAACAATATGTTCAGGGCTTAATTAGACATACTTAGTTAAGCTATGAGTTGACACAAGTCCTAGTCAAAATTGGATGAGGTAAAAGATGGTGAATGGAATTTATTACACCGTAACTATATATGGAAAGGTTAAGTTAAACCACTTGACTTTCCAACACTTGGGTAGTCATGATGCATGGCTAGATGCCTCTCTTAACTTGTATAAAAGGATATATCAACTAGTGAATTGATATTGATTCAATAAGATTGAATCTATAGAGTCCCAGTTAGACTAGGACTCTAATTTACTATGTACTGCCAAGTTATTTTAGAAACCCATAGGGTCACACACATAAAAGGAGTTTGAAGAAGATTAAATGATATTGAATATTCTTATGATATGAGATATCATTGGAAGATGAATTAAGAAGGAGAAATAAGCAAATGGGCATGGGGCCCACTTGTAAATGAAAAGTCCAGAAAATCAGGTTTTTTTGGACTTGGGCCCTATTGAGTCCAATGTTTAACTATTCTTGTATCTTATTTTTTATAAACTTTTAAAAGGTTTAAAAGGCCTTAAATTAGAATATTTATTAATCCAAAATAGGTCCAAGGTGTGCCACATAGGATTAATGAAAGTGGGACCAAAGTAGATTGCATATAAGCACATTAAAAGGCTTAAGCACATATGACAGAAAGGGGCCCAATTGATGGGTCCATTCTAGTCTGACTTAGGGTAGATTTTAAGTGTTAAAATTTAACCTAAATAAGGGGTTTAATTATGATATAAATAAGTCTTATTTATAGTAGCCACCATAGGGATACATTCTGCTATAAAATTTTTGCATAGAATAATTCTTCTTCCTTCATCCACTTGTAATTCCTACTAGCACCTAGAATTACAAGTTGATCTCTTCTGAAAACTTCTTGTGTGGATTACCTTGGAGGTGTTCCTTGAAGAGGATTACTATGCTTTGCAACAACTTGATGAGAAGAGCTAACAGAAGGAATCTACTATCATTCTTTATGGTAAATCATGAAAAGGTGCTAGATTTAATGTTTAGGATGAATTTTAAATTATCCAAGTCCATTATCAATGCTAGTTTCTCTCAAAATTTTAATTTTTCATTGCGTATGATGGAGAAAAACCAAAATTTCTCATCTAGAATCTCAACAGCCATACCCGTCATGAATATAGGACAATCTAGTGTCATAGCAGTTGCTAATTCCCTAGTTGACTGGTTAACCTATCTAATCAGTTGTCTAACTAATATGGGCCTTATTACCTTTTATTAATTTATTACCATGTCACCATTTGACATTTAATATATTAAGAATTCATACTCTTTTAATTTCATCAGATCCTTTGTAATGTCACATAAATTCAATTATTCATGTATCATCATTATTTTTTTTATTCAAGTTTTAGATGCTCTTATAACTTCTTGTAATATTTCATCAAATGGCTTGTCATTAACTTTTATTTCTTATACACATGTCAATAGTTTTCAATTATTCTAACTAAGAATTACCATTGACATAAAAATTTCATTTATGACTTTACATAAAGTTCTATCTTCTCTTTCCAACATTATGCTATTCATTTAACCTCACATGTATTTTTATTTAGCCATGCACTTAAAATCACCTAGGCCAAACCTTACCTTATTATACATTTGACCATACATGACTTATAGCTATTCCAATCCAATTTTATAGAATTTGTCATCCCTTTATCCATTTTATAAGTTCTTACCACATTAACCATTGTCAAATCATATTCACAAATGATTTACCTACACTAAACCTATTTGGCCATAAAGGTTTTTAACAAATACTATATTTTTGCATTCCATTTCTTAATCCCAGCATGATTCCACTTACTCAATTAAGTTGTTTTTGCACTAAACCACATTTACATCTCCTTAGTTTTAATAGTCACATCATTTGGCTATAATGTCCATAACCATAGCATGTTTAATTCTTCTTAACTTCTTAATCCAAACATACTCAAAACATTTAATTAAGACAATAGATACATAATTTAAGCCTAAACTCATGCATGTTCTTACTTAACATACAAAACATACACATGTCACTTAAACTTAAGAATTTAATGTAATTCCATGCATAATTTATTGAATTCACTTACTATCAATCCAAAATACTTCAATTAGAACTCCCTAATCCTTGCCTTTCTTTTTCTCTTACTACTCCCCTTCTTTCTCTACATACATATTCAAATTTGCATTAGGAAAATTCATAATTAATTTCTAGCTATTCCAAACTTGAAATTGAGCATTAATATACCTTATTGGTATTAAATTTCATCTTAGAAATATATGAAACTAGAAAATGAAACACTTAACCTTTAAGGTGTCACTATTCACTCAAGAGTGAATTCTTTTGAACTAGTCTTGCTTTTGCCAAATTCTTGGTAGAATGGTAATCTAGGGATGATGTAGGCTAGTTTAGTGGTGAAAATTGGCTAAGGTTGGTGAGCTTTGGTATTGAAAGAAGAAAAAAAGAGGATGAGAATGAGCTTTAATGGCATCAGCTTGTTAGAGGAAGAAGATGGTGGTTTTGGTCCATTAGGTAGACACAAACTCTTATTTATGTCATGAGATGGATGGTTGGATTTGAGCCATATGTTTGATCCTAAGGCTATTATTAATTTGAGCCTTTTCTCTTTTAAAAAAATTAATTCTATGATTTTGATGTGTTAATTAAATCTTTTCTTTAAGCCATTAATTAGAAATATACTTAATTTGCATGTCCTATGAAAATCATAATATAATTCTGAGAGGAACTATTTAAATTAGACATATGTCTTCACTTAATTCTATTAAGTTACTTTTTGATGTCAGAAAATTCTAAATCTAGTACCATTAACTTAGTTAGATTTTTTGAGCATCAAGTCATGCTATTTTTGAATTTTTTTGAGCACTTTAAAAAAATTTTATTATTCAGCTCTAATTACATTACTTTTTATGGGACATTACTATGAATACTTTACTTGCATTTTTAACCCCTTAAATGACTTTAATTTCATTCCAAATTTCACCCATAATTATGTTATAATTGATACTTCCATTCAATAATATTAGTGTGACCCAGGTCTCAAAAAATACTATTCACCTTTTTGGGAAGTACTATTCATAACTCTGAAATTATAGGCATTATAGAATCAATATTAAAATAGTGAACATTCAATTTATCTAGCATTTAATGCATTTTTTTGTACAAAAATATTTTATTAAGAAGGTATTAAGTATTTGTATTTTCTCAAAAGGAGCTTCAATATTATTAATTATATCACTATCATCAGATGATTATTCTATAATGATATTTTCTTATTAAATATACAAGAAAATAATTAAAAATTCAAAAAAAACCATTTATAATTTATTTTGTTTAAAGAAATGAGACTCAAACATTAAATTTTGCTAAATATAAATAATGTATGTATTGAAAATCAATTAGTATTTGAAGAGAGTTACAGTCAAAAGTTAAAGTATATATTTATCTAAATTTCAAATTTACTATACATATAAGTGAAGTTGTGTATTTTGTTGATAAAAAATAATGCATTATTGGAAATAAGTATGAAAAGACCTTTCAAAATAGATAATAAAGTACTTGTCAAGAGTAACTAATCAAACAAAATTGTTTAACTGTTTATTGAAAATTTAGTATAAACTACTTTTATTATAGTAAAATTCAATTTAAGAAAGAAATTATTTCTAGTTTGATCTTTTTATTAAAAAAAAAAAAAGAAACTCAAACATTGAGCTTTTGCTAAATGAAAAATAATATATATACTGAAAATTAATTAGTATTTAATGAGAGTTGTGGTCAAAATTAAAAATATCTGTTTATCCAAATCTAAAGTTTACTAAGCATGTAAGTGAAATTATGTATAAAATTGATAGGAAAATAATGTATATATTAAAATTTAGTGTCAAGAGACATTTTAAAAGAGATAATAAAGATACTTGTCAAAAATAAATAGTTGAATAAAATTTTTGAATTATTTATAAAAAAAAGTTGTATAAATTACTTTTATCATAGTAAAATTCTATTTAAGGTTAAAAATGTATCAATGAAAGACCTTTCACTTATCTATCTTCAAAGGTTTTAAAAATTCGTTACCCTTTAACTCTAAAATCTTAATAGCCCCATGCTTTATTATTTTCTTTAACAAGTAAGGGACTTCCTAATCAAGCTTGAATTTCCCTTTAAGATTTGTTAATACAGGCCTGGTTTGCTTTAACATAAGGTCACATTTTTGAATCGAATATAGTTTAACTTTCTTACTATAAGCCCTAGCCTGTCTCTTTTGATATAGTTACATGTGATAAAAGGCCTTCATTCATTTCTTATCCATTAGCACTAATTGTTCATACCTAGCCTGTGCCCACTCAGCTATTGGGAATTTTGCTTACAACATTACTCTTAATGAAAGGACCTTTATCTTTATTAGTAGTACAACTTCCATCACATATACCAATGAATATGGTATAACACCTATTAAAGTTTTGATTGTGATACCCCTCATCTAGTCCTATCGTCAGACTCGAATGAGAAGTGACACATAAACAATATCCAAAATATCCTTTATGAAAATCTGTATAAATTTTAAACCTTTTTGAAAACATTTAGCAACTATAAATTTTTAAGATCTTAGCTTACTTAAAACCTCTTTTAAAACTTTGAAAACCATTTGGGAATCATTGTGTTAAAAATCTAGCAGTATAATAGCTGTATCAGGACACTATCCCAAAATGAATAATAACTTGCAATTAAAAATAGCACTTCTAAAAATCATTCAAACTCAAATATCATAATAGGATCCTCCTGATCCATCCCAATATCACAACACAGTATATTTTCAAAATATTCATTCTTACATTATAAAAATAAAGAAAATCGAATATAAAAGTAGTTTACAGATACATTTTACAAAACATTATCTCATAATCAGAGTTATAAAACATATAAAAATTAGTCTAGGCCCATTTCCCTTCATACAACATATGAGTGCCAACATGCATACATCCCATAATATACAAAGGAAAAATCAATACCAAAAATTATTAAATCTTAATCTACCCTACTGATGAGGATTTATGCTTTATCTATACTTTCACTTATGCATTGCAAAAATAATGATGCACTAACCATAACACTAATGGTATATTCAATATAAAATAATTTAACTCATGCATATGCAATCATACATTCATGCATTTATTTGACATCAATAAATATAAACAATCTCATATTATGTGTAGTGTGACATACATAAGTGTGCAGGTGAGCATTTATAATAATTTACGTCATTCGTTCACATAAAGATTAACATGACAATATACATATTCTCATATTGATTTATATGTCCAAGTCTTATTAAGTTGTATTACTCATTAACTTTGCCCATATATATAAGTCAAACTTCAAAATTGGATAACGAGAATCATTGACCATAAAGGTCTAGCATTGACTTAAAGGTTTAATACATTGACCACAAAGGTCTAGCATTGACCATAAAGGTTTGAGACATTAACCTGAAGGTTTAAAGTATTGACCTATAGGTTTGGTAGATTAACCATAGGTTTGAAGTCAAATAAAAGCCTATAGATAAAAATACATTAACCTGTAGGTTGAAATAAGCACTAAAGTGCCCTGGTAGCTGTTAATCTCCTTAGTTAACTAGTTAACCTATACAAACTAGGTTGTTGGATTATATGGGCCATCACTATTATTAATTATGCTTCACCTTGTTAAAATAGCTTTATAAGTGTTTTATGAGTCCTTTGGCCAACTAATGACCACAGGGGGTAATAATAATTCATTTATCATGTTATCAACCATTATGCCATTTTACCTTTCTTATTTACACATAAAACATCATATCAAACATCAGTCAATTATGCGTCATAATCATTATATTATGCTAATTTACATTTATTACATACATATCCATATAATTCATTCTCATATGCTGTTAATATCCATTGTGAATATTTTAAGTATTTACTATCCAACATAAGCCTTTGGTTTTACAGAATGTATGGTATTATAATGCTCATGCCTCATCTTCATTCAAAACCAGATTCCTCATCATATGGTAATATTAAATCCATCATATATAATATTGTCATATCTCATAATATCATACATAACATAGATGCCTTTTTCTTTTAAGCACATAAAATGCATATAAGCTCAATTTCTATTCATTTTGCACACATTTTATATTGTCTGCATAAACATGTCCTAACATAACCAATTAGCATGATTTAAACCATTTAAGCCATTCCTCAAGTGATTGAAGGTTTTGACCTTAATATAAACAAACACTATTCATTTACATATTACAAATGTTTCAAGCCACATTCTTTCCTTACCTAAGTTGTATACTAGATTACCAATTAAGTCACCAAATTCACATTACATACTCTACAAACCATTAAGGTGTCTTTTACCTCATGTATACCTTAACTCATGAAAACTATAACCAAGTTAAGAAATTATACATTATTAGACATAATTTACCTCAATTATCATCGAATTGCTAACTAAAATCATCAAACACACTAACTTAAGTCATATGTAGGTTTCGACCAACTCCTAAACATCATCTAAACATTATATTCTCATCACTCTAATAGGGTCAAGATCATATTTTTTAACATCATATTATCATCACACATAAGTTTTCTAGCACCCTCTACCCGTTTTGTACACTGGACCCGAGTAAAGAGCGCCACAACAAACTAATATCTAATTCTGTTACCTATAAAACCCAATTAATTTAAAATTTTTTGTTAAATAAACAATTCCTTTAGTTATAGAGTTGTAAAAACATTGAAAATCATTTGGCATGCTTTATGAGGTAACTAATGGGATCATCATGTCGAAAATCTAGCATCATAATGACCTTATTGGGACACTTTCCCAAATAGTAAAGCTATTAAAAACACTTTTATAAAAACATACAACACATCTCAACATTATATGGGTCCTCTTGACCCTCTAAACTTCATCAAAAAACACAAAGCCTTAGGCTTAACTCAAACAATATTCTCACATGTAACATCACAAGTTATCACATAATCCATGCGAGAAATTAAAGCCTTTACAATATTACAAT